>PVLD010007387.1:0-91888 GCA_004027595.1 Dinomys branickii | reverse complement strand
TCTGACTAAATTTGCATGTCTGTATATGGGTCCATACATCTACAATTCGAAGATATCAATGGATAAAGCAACAACTACTGTTGAGACCATATCACCTTGTCTATAGATTAGTTGTGATTGTACTATTTTCTATGATAATGGGTGTCTGTTTGTCAATATGTTTTTGTACTTTTATGTTTCTAAAATAAAAAAATAAAAAGTAGTTTATATGATCTGTTTTGTTCTTTCAGCATAACACACAAGTTCAATATTGACTTCTGCACCACTTTCTGATATAAAATTTCCGATGTCCTTGTTTTACTCTATCAGAATTTTCCTGGTCAAGAAAAGTTACATATATAAATGCATGATAATAAAAATAAAATACTACATATTCTTACTATTGCTGTAAGTTTATATTATAACAACATGCCATTCACAAACTTTGATTCTTGTTATTAATAATTAATGGCATTAAATACTGCTCAGAGTTAATGGCTGTATTGATGAGTGTTTCTGAAAATCTAAGTATAGCAAATCCAAACACTTTAGTCGTCTATGTGTGACATCTTTACCCCAAATCAATGAAAGTTGAAGACTGCAAATTCCATGTTCCATTCTCTCTATAAAATATGCTGTTAATATGGGTAGATGATTTAACTTGACATAAGGAAGCTGCAATTTACTTAGACAAATTTTATTATTCACTGTCTAGATACAAAGTTGAATGGTGAATTCATGTTTATTGTTGGCCTAATTTTTCCTAGACACTAAATGGAATAAATCCATAGCTTTCTTAATATATTACTTAAGAACCACTGTATTAAAGATACATATCAATTTATCCTGTGAAATCTTAGCCCAGACTTTCTAATATAATTATTCTTTTTTTCTATATGCTTCACCTTGTGTTTTTAATTTAAATATGCCTTTTATTTTAAAGAGGCTTCATTTTAACTTGAAAAGTAGATAGGTGATAAATACAGTAAGCTACTTATTACTTAATAAAAAGACTACTTTCACTAATATGATTGTTGGTTATTTCAGTACAGTATTATATATATATATATATATATATGTTAAAATCATATGGACCCTTCTATTCTGGAGCCCTGTTTTCTGATTTCTTGAAGCTCTCTGGTCCATCAAAGAAAGAATAATACTCTTTGAGTATTTAAATCAATTTTTCATGTATGAGTGCTTATAATTGTAGTGGTAATCAGTTGAGAAGATATTTTCACAAGCTGAGGTTTAGGGATGTTAAATGACTTGCTTAAACTGCATAGATAAAGAGAACTAAAATTTCAGACTTCTGGTCCCAAATGAGGACCCTTTCTCTTACATCATGATGCACGCTTTAGTGGCTACTCTATTAGCACTGGGATAGTTCTGGAGTGAAGGCCAAAGAGATGGAGAAAGTATTATCTTCTCAGTCATCTGTATCACCCAAAGGAATTTTAATTGTAAAACTTAATTTTTAAATGACTTGATTTGAATCTTCTATTTCCAAATAAAGGAAAATTTTTCCTTCACAAATTTGTTGGGCAATATTTGTTCTCTAGTCAATGGTTGTGCCAACATGGCAAGAAGCCACTTTTCATGTGAATGTTGAGCATGAAAGAGCTTGAGGCTAGATGAGAATATCTGTGTATTTCCTGTATAATAATGGGGTTTAATGTGTGTGTGTGTGTGTGTGTGTGTGTGTGTGTGTGTGTGTATATAATAAAATGCTTTTTCATTAAACATACGTTAATTACATTTACATATGTTAATTACATTTTACATATCAACGTATTTACATTTATTTGAATATTTTAACAGCAGCAGAATATTTCACTATATGTAGGTACATAATTGTTTCACCAGCCCTGAAGTGTTTTCATAACTTTTAATGGCAAGTGGATATCAGAAGGACAGAGCTTGCCATACACAGTGTTTGAGTTAGCATTTCTGTGCTTTTCAATCTTGTGCTAGTGTGTCTGTAGAAAACAATTTTAATTTGGAATTTCTATATCAAAGTAAGTTTATTTTTCGACCTTGATAACTGATTCAATTGATCCTCTGCAAAATTTCACTTAGTAAGAACATGAGTATATCTGTTCAAACACTAGGAATAAACCTTGAAAATATTTGAAACAAAATATAGTGTAATCTTAGTTATTTAATCTGCATGAGTTTGATTAGTCTTTTTTTCTGTTTATTGTCTCCTTGAATTTCTTTTGCTATGAAATTTGTCATTTTTGGTTATTGATATCTGTTCATTTGTTACAACTCTGTGTATGAGCATAGTTGGTCTTTTGGAATATCCATTCTTAATGTTAAATATACATATATATATGTGTGTGTGTGTTTGTGTGTGTGTATACATATATATAAACACCCATATATCATGTGTTATATATAGATATAGTGTTTCTCACTATGTAGGAGCACAACATTTTTATGTTATACAATTTGCTTCTTTTTCCTTCTATCTTTTGTGTTGAATAGTCTGCTTAGAAAAGCCTTCCATTTTCCAAGATTATATTATTAGAAATAAATTATGTTTTTTTCTAGTAATTTCATACTTTACATCCATCGTATTACTATTTAGAATCTGCTCATTTGAGCTATGAAGAAATCCTGTCACTACTAGCATACTTTATTTTTAAAAAATGTGCAGCTGAAGACTTACCACACAGTGAATCTAGAAACAGGAGTTTGCAGGCATTGAAGATAATAATCAGGCAAAGATCATCTTGTGTGACATTCTCAGGTTCAAGATACAGAAATAGAAATGAATGTAGAGAATTCTGCAGTAGTAAAACATCTCACCTATGGTGCCGCTACTAAAAGAACTATGTCTTCATCCCATGTTCCAAACATTGCCCTTTAATACATTCATCTCTTGGATTCACCATCACTTCATGAACAGTTTAATCTGCCCTTGCAGAATTCTAGTTGGCCCCATTTATTGATAAACTGGACTGTATATACAGTCATTAAGCCAAGGAACAGGCCAAAGGCCTAGTGCAATATCTCTTAGGTGTCAGATTGCACATATTTGATTCCTGGTCCAGAGGCAGAATATTGCCATTGGGCATTCTACAGTCCCTGAATATGAAACCAAAATGAGTCCCCCTGGAATTATTAATTTATTCAGTTAGAATCTTTGCAAGCAGTTGGAGGGGAGGACTGTAAAAGGTTTAGGAGTTCTCCCCTGCCTTCAACTACCTTGCAACATCCTAAACGAACAGTGTATTTCTTCCATTATGCTATAACCTTACTGGATTTCAGCAAAGGGGTGCTTTAAGGAGGAGTTCAAATTTAATGGGATGCAAAATGCAGAAATCCGATTTCTATAACGCCCACCTTCCTGTCTCATTTTGCTGCGCTGTGCATAGGTAGGTAACACACCAACTGCTGCAAGATCTACTGTGGAGAGGCCTGTGACACGGCCAGTGTGTTCCTGGGGGAATGCACTTCCTTCACCGGGTAAAGATTTGTGGAGCCATCTCTCTGACATAATTTCCTTAGGGCTTTGCATTTAAAGTCACAAAGTTGCACGAAGGTAATTTTTAACAGTGATTATTGTTTTAAGGAGACTGTATCACCTTCCCTGCCAATCTCACTTTCTCACTCCACAGCAGTGTCCCAGGCTGTTGAAAAAAATGACAATGGGTATAAATAGTAATCTAATTATAGTTAGAAGAGATTTACAGCTCTAATTATGACTGCTGTTAAATTTCAAAGGGACTGACATAAGCAATCAACACATCCCATACAAGAATCCATCTTGCTATTATAAAAGCTACCTGCCAATTGTTTGTCACTTGAATGACATGCAACAGTGCACACGTTATCTGCAGAATTAGCAATACCGACAGTTTTGCTATGTTTAATGTATGTAGGCAGCATAATGCAAAGGTATTGAGCCCAGGAATTACTCCATTAGGGACTGTCACATTGCCGGTGTGTACATCTTTCAACATGTGTGTTACCTTCTCATTTAATTTGTTCTAGCTCAATCAGTGAAGCATTCATAGACTATCTCTACTGAAAAAGTGACCATTCAAGAAATGCACACACACAGACACACACACAGACACACACACAGACACACACACACACACACACACACACAGAGTCTTTGCTAGCCATCTGGACAAAAATACATATTTATTTTTTATGCTGTGTATTTTTTAAATATTTGCTATGTATCTGGGTAAAAGTTTTAGAATAGTCTTATTCGACATTAAAAACAATCCTTTTCAGTACATATACTATTATGTGATGATTATTGTCTTTGATAATTTATGATGTGGAATAGGTGTTACAGATCTTTTGGGATATAGCAGGCATGTGTCATTTTGAAAATATTTATGAATGGTAACAGACTGGGAAAAAGCGCTCCAGTCATATATCAGCTCCTACCTCCATCAGCCTTCCCTAGCCAGGCATATTGATCTCACATCTGAGGCCGTCATCCCCGCTCTGGATTCTCAAGCCAGCTATAAATGGACAGGGCATGTTTAATTCATCCCAAGCCAGTTACCTCATGGGGCCTCACAGTGATCATACTGTGAGATCTGGAATTGGATGTCTCACAGCCAACTGTTCTCTAACTCACTGTTCCCAACTTTTCCAGGCCTGACCAGTGGGTAGGGATCTTGGTGACCCATAGATAGGAGCTCTACTCATATGGCGGCCCTGGCTGAGGCCCTGCCGTCCTTGTGCAGACTCAGTGAGGACTACTTCTGATAACGTTTCCTATGTGTCGTCCCCCACAGGCATATTACCAAGTCCTGAGAACCTGCTGGCTTCCAATCTAAAAATCCCAGCTGGACCTTTAATGGTCGTACTTTGCAAGAGGATTGATATTCAGAGAGAATGAGCCAGTCTTTCCACACCAGTTGCAAAAGTGGCAAAACACTTCCCACTGGTTGGTAAACAGCATCCGGTCTCAGTACCTGGCTTCGCCGTCAATGTTCTTCTCTTCCTTTGGGCATCAGTGTTTTCCTTTCAGGATGACCAAGCAGACACATGATCTAGCGACCACAGTGTGGTCCCTGGCACGTCAGGCGACACCTGCTAATGTGTTCCTGCTGCAGCCATGACCCACTTTGACTGAATGGTGACAGTACCCTTTGTCCTCAATCTGTTCACATTAGTATGAACACAGTAGTACTCCCGACTCTCACTGCTGTTTTGCCTTTGACTTAGACGAATGAGTAGCTCTCTATTTTAGGGTACACAATGGGTTTTCTCCTAGTTCCTCACTCCTTGTGTCCTTCATATAGCCAAGAGTAATTAGTCTACCCTTTTATAGACCCTGTCCACAAATGATGTTCTGACATGTTCATTTTTAAATACTTTTATGTATTTCAACCTGCAGCTATAGGCAGTGCCACAGTTTAGTCAATATAAAAGACCAAAGAGGCGTTACATTAGCAAGAGGAAGGAATTAAAAGCAGGGATTTGCCAATGATAGTGCTGTTGAACTAGATCGTAGGTCAAGACAGTTGGTCAGTCTCTGATTCAGTGACATTCAAAGACATAATTACAGTAAGGTGGCCTCATTCATGCCCATATGAATAGATTCTTTTTAAAGATAAAAGATCCCAAAGGATGGCAGGAATTATTTCCTTATGCATTCTACTGGCATTTGTTTTGTCAGAACATAACAAATTATACATAAATCCCCTTTTATAAATGGTATGCTGTGCTTTAAATACAGCCCAATATGTCATTCTGTCAGAGATTAGCAATAGCAAACTGTTTTGTTGATTGATTCATTATTCTCAATGCCCAATTGAAGAAATTATTACTGAATTTACAATGAAAAATTTCCCTTAAAATGAATTAAATATGCTGAAATAATAATAAAGGCACTTTTATTTTTTGCATGTTAAAAGTGTTCCCGAGTCTCTGACATGTCTTCCTCCTCACCCTGATTACTCCCTATAGCATTAGTGATGGATTAGATGGCTATATAAATGATACTTGCTTATAATTAATGTGAAGTCTGTGTGACAGCATGAGCAGCTTTTTAAATAGTACCTGGTGTCTTTCAGGAAATGGTAACCTAACTTTACCTCACCTCAAATTTCTTGTTTTTCATTTTGTACCCATTCATCTTTCTTTTTTGAAATGTGCAAGTGCCCTCCCTGAATTAAGAACACATGGCTTTGGCAAACACAATAGCTGTGCTCAGGGTATAGAAGACTAAACTTGAAGATTACATCTAAGTGGCTTTATTGAATCAGAGACAGAACTCAGCCTACATTATCACAGAATACTTGACCTTTGTCGTTTTGGCAACACATAATTTAGTTTTCCGGTTTTGAGTAATCAGAACAGGTAGTATTTGCTCAGGTCTTGCCTTGCTAACTCCACACAGAGTTATTCTCCGCACTGAAACCCCATCATCTTCAGCTCATCATTCCCTCTCAAGGTATTTATCAGTATATCTTCTGAACACTAAGCTGATTATCATTAATTCAAAGCATCAAGACTTCATGTCTGTGAAATTTTGATCTGATTTTTTTCTGTCTTTGATCACAGAACGCTTACCTTTCAAGTCCATGTCAGCCACCTAACTATGAGCTTCTTATACTATTTTCTGTTCTGTGAGGCCAGAAAAGGACAGATATTTGATCTGTGACAAGGGATGGAGTTCCCTTTCATCTTGCAATAAGTGGCAATCTTCTGATGATGGTGCAAATCCCAGTATGGACTGAATGAGTCCCAGTCTTACTGATACGGTTTTCACTCTGTGAAACTGAACAAAATCTGCAGGGTAGACAGTCTTGAAGAACCTCTTTACTATCATTCTGTTAATTGTCTAGAGTTCACCCACTTACCTTCTTTTCTCTAAAGAAGGAGTTAGAAAAAGGTAATAGAATAATGTAGGTAGACTTCTCAAACCTTCTCTTAAGCCAGTTTGCTTAAGAACACAGTTTTAATTCTTTGGACTTGAAAACTTACTTCTTTACCTTAATTTTTGGTTTTCTGGTCAAGAATTTTGTCAGCACCACTCCTGAGCACTTTGGTAATTGAATACAATAATACATAATTCTTAATTACTACTACATTATTAACTCTTAGTCATTAAAGCTATTATTAGCCTGAATACACTTTTCCATAAAACTTAAGATTTAGAGAGTTGGATCACTTAAATTGTTGAGCTTACATGACAAACAAGGACAAAATTGACAAACTTTTCTTGAAATCTTTTAAACTGAGGAGGAAGGATGAGGCTTTTACTAAATCCGAGTTGATAAAATTCACTGTAGAACATTTGGTCCTAAAGAAAAATGTCCAGGCCTCACATAATAACTGGGAAAGAAGTAACTTGAGAGTCTGAAGCCCAGCAGAGCACCCTGTTGCGATAGAAATTCCCACTTGGGAAAATATGACTGAATCTGTATGGAGCCAAATTTCATGCTTTTGTTTTTAGATGTTTAAAATTTCTGGTCTTACGTACATAAAAAGTCCATGTGCAAATTTCTTCCACTTTAAGCATTTTAAAAGTGTATTTCTGCCAGAGTCCTTAATAAAATCTAATGGATGACAAATATCAAAATCAGAGTTGTTGATATTTTCTTGGACTCAGGAGAAAAAACCTGGATATTTGCAAACTATTGCTATACTATTGGAGGAAGTAGAAGTTAGTTCGTCCTATTTAGAATTGAAGTTAATTTTGTAAATGTGCCTATGATATAAAATTGTTACTAGCTTGGGCATTTTCAGAAATTTTATTTTTCTGTGGTAGGTGTGAATTGATTTAAAAAAACATAATTTTTTTCCTAATGTCATTGCCACCACTCTAAAATGTTTCACAAAGTTTTTATTAACTTTTTCAGTCCTGTCAGTGTTTAATCAGAACACTTATCTATATTTATAATTATACTTATCAAAGATTAAGATTTTTAGGAGATTTGAAAGGAGTGATTTTTATTTTTATTTTTATTTATTTATTTTTTTTTAGGAGTGATTTTTAAAGGAACCAATTAAATGGCAAGAAGCTGTGGAACTGTGATACAGACGTACAGAGGGCTCAGAGCATCCTTTACGAAGCTCTGGAGTTAGGATGCCCTTTCAGAGTTCTGCCCCCTGGGGCAAGGGGCTTGGCCTGTTCGTTCTCCACCACCTGGTCATAGCCTCCTTGGAGGGTACAATGGTGAAGCGGTAAGTTAGGGTGAAGCTTCCTTTCCCTCGATGTAACACTCTGTCAGGCTTGGTCCTCAAGTCAAACTGGGTATCTGTTCTATTCACTTACCCGAAAAATAATGTTTCCTGCTGGGAAGTAGTATCTACAATCTTTTACTGGTCTAATGTACTTACAAAGATCAGTAGTGAAAACAATAGTCACTGTGGCTGCACGTAGCATGGCCGTGTGCCAGACCCCAAAGGCTCCATGATGTCACTCTCTGTCTTACTTACTTTCTTTGGGTGGAGACACAATTCCAAATGCCCCTGATTTAAAGGGAGAAAAGCAGTTTATACCTAAAGAGTATGAGGGTAAACTCTGCATCTATTGGTGCAGGCAGGGAATAGCCAAAGAGTGATCATTCATTGCTGCAACCTTCTCCGTAATCTTTTTGTTGCCTCATTTCTCCACCGGATGCTAAACATAAGCCTACTACTCTTGCACTCTCCCTCACTGTCACAGCAACAGTCCATGGACTCTGAGCACCTGCTTAAGTTGTTTCCTTGCAGGGAAGTGTTCCCTGTTTCTCTCTGTGTATCTATAATTTGCTCAGAATTTAACATCCAGCTCAGTTTCTGCCTGTTTTTCTTTTTTTTTTTTTATTTTATAGACAAAAGAGTGGAGACATATCAACAACCAAACAGACATAAACCAGAATAACACAAAAACAATAAAGGAAATACAAAAATTATACATAAGATAGTAGGGAATTAACAATGGTTGCTGTATTACACAATGTTATCTTCACATTTGTTACTCAGTTATAAAAATAAAGGCACGTACGATTAATCAAACAATTTTCTCCCCCCTCATCTCTGTTGTTCTCCCACCAATAAGTTGCCTTCCCTCTGATAATAACTGTACCTTTTGGTTTTATCCATTCTCTCAGACTTTCACATTGGGAAGACACATGGACGCTTCAAATTATGCTGCAACAAACGGGTGCACACTAATTACCATGGCATTAGGTGGAAAAGCACCCAACCTCAATGATGGTACATAGGCAGGGACCCAGGCACACTATGATCAGAACCCCATTTGACAAGCCCTTGAGGCCCTCGGAGGCCCAGTTGAGTCTGCAGGGTCGCCCCTGCATACCAACGGTCAGCCTGTTTTCAAGTCAATGTTCCAGTCATAGGAATATATTCCTTTCCGAACGTATAGCATATCATTTTCATCACCAGAACTAAGCCTAACACAAAGTGTTTGCTCACTAAATATTTGATGTTGCATTAATAGCACTTGTTAGTGCATTGTAACATGGACTCTAGAAATATTGATTTTTTAAAAAAAATTTCTGAGACAGAGACTCATGTTATAGGTAAGGTTGGCCTTGTTATATAGACCAGGCTGGCCGGCAGCTCTTGGCCTTCTCCCTCAGCTTTGCAAGTATTAGGCATATAGGCATGTACTGAGTTACAATAACCAACAATAGTTTTATTTTATCTTTTCATTCATTCTAAATCTGTCTATGGAGAACTTATTTCTTTGCCAGATACTGTCCTTAACATGTGGGTTCCTTTAAGCCAAGATATTTTCTCCTTGACACACCTTTATTGAGAGGATTTTAAAAATTATTTAATGAAAAGTAGAATCGATACTATATCTGCAAGAATCATTATTAAGTTATGGTTAGCTAACATAGCAGCAAGTTTATATTTGAGAATGGACTTAGTTTTAGATGCACCATGATAATTATGTATTGTTGCTATTACAAATGACCTCACTCTGGAGCACATGTATTCCTTTATAGTTCTGTTATTCAGAAATCTGAAATGGATCCCTATGTGCTAACACTGAGGTGTCATGTCAGCAAGACTTTCTGGGCACTGTAAAGGCAGCATATCAGTTTCCTTGACTTTTATAGCTTTTAGAATCTGGCCGCCTTCCTTAGTTAATGGCTTGTTTTCTTGTTCTAACACTTTCTACCATAGTTATGGAGCTTTGCTTATTTTGGGTCACTTAGGTAACCCTGGATAATTTCTCCATCTTTGAGTCAGATGGTTAGCAATCTTAATGACATGGCAACCTTCATGTCCCTTCACCCAGGAATGTAGTACAGGAATTCAGGCATAAGAAGTGATCTCCTTGGGGCCATTGTTCTGCATTCCACGTGCCTTTATGGGACCCAGGGTCAGTTGTCACTCCCCTTGCAGGGATCAGTCTTCTGCAAAGTTGGTATGGTGTTGCAGTCATGCTCAATGCTTATACATTCAGAGGTTGGGGTTCAGGTTACAATGTCACCACCATCCAGCATTTTCTCATAATAATTATGGGCTGAATATCCTGGACACATAAACACTGCACATCTGACCTTGCATATCTCATTCAAGGAAGCCTTCAGTCCTATCACAAAGCATATTGACATGCTGTTCAGATAGAAGAGCTTAACAGAATGAATCAGAAGAAAAGCTTGAGGAAATTATTCTAAAGCAAGACAGTGGTAAGCCCGGCAGCAAGGCTGGTTGTATTTTGGATTATTCGTTGGAAATAATGCTTTTTGTTACTCCAGAAATAATGGCAGTTCCATTCAGATGAGTAGTGCTGGGTGCTTATTTGAAATTATGAATGCTGTCATTTTAGTAGACATAGTATCACACATGTGACTTTTTCATCTACCCAGACTATAATGCACACAGCATGAGCTGTAGAGGAGGGTTTGTGGGGGCAGGTGATGCCAAGAGCCACACGGTCCTGAGGAGTGAATGAAAAGAAAATGCATACAAAGTCATACATGGGAGGAAGGCTGGCCTTCAGCCACAAGAGCAGCACAGGCTTTCAGCGCAACTCTTCTCCTCTGGTAAGGCCTGCACCTGGGCTCTGCTCCACACCTTAGAATTAGGAAGGACCTGGGACTGGGAGGGCCCTTCCCTGTTGGTGGTTGAGAACTACAGTGTGGAAAGAGCCTCAGGCTCTGGGGTCCTCGGGGTTGGGAGGTGAGGCCTACTCTCCCCTGACCAGCTACTGGAGGATCCCAAAGCAGCAGCTCCTGCCTAACCACCATCGGCTTCAAGGCTGAGGCCCACACACTTCCTGTCCATGGACTGGAGACTCTGGTACTGAAGCCCAGCACTCCCCCACCATTGCAGGTGTGTTCTGAGCCATGCACCACAGCAATTGCCTGGGGTCCTTGGGCCTGGTGGTCCATAGTCTGCTGCCACCTTGGGATTAATTTGATATCCAGGTAAACTAGGGTCCCTAGAGTCCTTTGTGAGCTGCCTAGGTAGTTTGTAGCTCAGCACTTGTCATTTGACATTCAAAATGACAAGACATAGGAGCAAAATGCAGTCTCAGAACACAACTCCACCCAGAACAACTACAGAAGACAACAACATAGGAGAACTAAGAAACCACACACTTAAAATTTCTGAAATGATCACATCTGAGGTAAAGAAACAACTCTATGAGGCCATAGAAGAGATTATATCTGAAATAATCTCTCAGGCAAAAACCAAAATGAAAACAATAATGGAAGAAATGCTTCACACATACAGAGAAGGAACAGATAAAAGACTAGAAGATCAAAGGCAACAAATGGAAACGTTATATGAGCAATTTAGGAATGAATTAGAACACATGAAACAGACTCAAAGAGATTGCCAGGAATGGAGAACTTCCACTGAAAGCTTGCAAAACTGCTTGAATGAAGCTGAAGGTAGAATTTCAGATCTTGAAGACAGCATGACAGCTAACGATTGTGAAAGGAAGGATCTCCTAAAGTCATCAGGGAACCAGTAAAAATCAATCCAACAGCTAAAAGACGAAGCAAAGAGAAATAATGTCTGAGTAATAGGAACCAATGAAACAGCAGAAGGCAAAACAAATAATATAAAAATAATATTTGCAGAAATAATAGCAGAAAATTTCCCAAGCACAGTAAAAGATACTGATAGGCAGTTAAATGAAGCATATAGAATTCCAATGAGCCACAACCCAAATAAAATCACACCCAGATATATAATCTTCAAGATCCCAGATATCCAGCAAAAGAACACAATATTAAAAGCTGCTAGAGAAAAGAAACAGGTCACCTATAAAGGAAAGCCCATCAGAATCACAGCACACTTCTCAACAGAAACCATGAAATCAAGAAGAGCTTGGAGTGAGGTATTACAGATTCTGAGACAAAACAGCTTCCAACTCAGAATGATGTATCCTGCAAAACTATCCTTCAAATTCAATGGAGAAATGAAGTATTTCCATGACAAAGAATAACTGAAGAAATTCGTGAGTGCCAAACCAACAAAAAGTACTAAAAGATATTCTACACAGAGAAAAAAGAGACCACAATCTCAAGAACAACAATAGAAAGGAACCCTTAAGCAGAACAAGCAATTGAACAGCAAAAGTAGGAAAGCAACAGCAAGTAAACAGCATGACAACAATAAACAGTTATATCCATTAATGTAAATGGCCTCAATTCACCAGTCAAAAGAAACAGACCGGCAGAGTGGATTAAGAGACAAAATCCCACAATGTGCTATACACAGGAAACATATTTTACTCAAAAGGAAATCCACAGACTAAAAGTTAAAGGATGGAAAACAATTTTCCATGCAACAGGTCCCCAGGAAAAAGCAGGGGTAGCTATTATGTTTGGAGACAATGTAAACTTCAAACTGAAAACAATCAAAAGAGACAAAGAAGGCCACTACATACTAGTTAGGGGAGAACTGCAAGAGGAAGAGATAACAATCTTAAACATGTATGCAACAAATACTGGAGCACCAAACTATATAAGGCAAATCTTAACAGAAATAAAAAAAAATTAATAACACTATTGCAATAGGGGACCTGAACACCCTTTTGATGCAAAGAGACAGGTCAAGTGGACTAAAACTCAGCAAAGATATAACAGAACTGAACCAGATATGTGAACAAATAGACTTAGTAGATGTATACAGTGTCCCACTCCACAACATCGGAATACACATTTTTCTCAGATGCACATGGGACGTTCTCTAAAATAGACCACATTCTAGCCCATAGAGTACACATACCTAAATGCAAAAGAATATGCATGTTATCCCATGCATATTATCTGAGCACAGTGCAATGAAATTGGAAATTAATGACAAAGAGAACTACAAAAACTCCATAAACTCTTGGAAATTAGACAACAACCTCCTGAATAACCAGTGGGTCACAGAAGAAATTGAAGAAGAAATTAAAAAATACCTACAAACAAACAAAACACAAATACAACTTATAGGAATTTGAGGGATGCAATGAAAGCAGTCTTCAGAGGGAAATTTATAGCAATGAACTCACACGTAAAGAAAACAGAAAGAGAGCAAATAAATAGCCTAATGCTACACCTCAAACTTTTAGAAAAAGAAGAGCAAGTCAAGCCCAAAGCCCAAAGAAGGGAGGAGATTATAAAGGTTAGGGCAGAAATTAATGTAATTGAAATGAAGAAAACTTCACAAAAAATAAGTGAATCAAAGAGTTGGTTCTTTGAAAGGACAAATAAAATTGATAAATCCCCAGCCAACCTTATCAAAAAAAGAAAGGAAAGAATTCAAATTCATGCAATAAGGAATGAAAAGGATGAAATCACTACAGATCCTACAGAAATTCAAAAGATCATTAATACCTACTTTGAGAATCTTTACTCCAATAGGATAGAAAACTCAGAAGAAATAGACAGATTCCTAGAAATGTATGAATTACCTAAGTACAATCAGGAAGATATAAAAATCCTGAACAATCCAATATCAAGTAATGAGATTGAAAATGTCATTTAAAACTTACTGACAAAGAAAAGCCCAGGCCCTGATGGGATTCACAGCAGAATTTTATAAAACATTCACTGAAGATTTAATGTCAACACTCCTCAAACTCTTCAGTGAAATCAAAAAGAAAGCAATTCTCCCTAACTCATTTCTACAGGCAAGTATTATACCAATACTAAAACCAGAGAAGGACCCAACCGAGAAAGAGAACTATAGGCCAATCTCCCTAATGAACATAGATGCAAAGATAATCAATAAAATACTAGCAAATGGAATGCAGTGAATCATAAGGAAAGTTATACACCATGACTAGGTTGCATTCATTCTAGGAATGCAGGGATGGTTTAATATTCACAAATCAATTAGTGTAACATCATATCAATAGAGCGAAAGACAAAAACCACATGATCATCTCAATAGATGCAGAAAAAGCTTTCGATAAAGTCCAACATGCATTCATGTTAAAAACCCTAGAAAAAATAGGAATAGATGGCCTCTACCTCAATCTGATCAAAGCCATCTATGACAAACCAACAGCCAACATCATACTAAATGGACAAAAACTGAAATCTTTCACTTTAAAGTCAGGATGAAGACAAGGATGTCCACTGTCACCACTACTATTCAACATAGCACTAGCCAGAACAATTAGACAAGAGAGATAAATAAAAGGAATAAGGATAGGAAAGGAAGAAGTAAAACTATCACTATTTTCAGATGACAGGACATTTTGTATGGAAGACCCCAAAAACGCCAGAAGAAGACTCCTTGAATTAATTAACAAATTTAGCAGAGTAGCTGGATACAAAGTCAACACCCAAAAATCAATAGCATTCCTATACACAAACAACAAACAGGCTGAGAGAGAAATTAAGGAAACCATACTTTTTATACTAGCATCCAAGAAATTGAAATATTTAGGAATAAATCTAACAAAAGATAGAAAAGATCTATTCAATGAAAACTACAGTACTCTGATAAAAGAGATCAAAGAGGATTTCAATGAATGGAAAACATTCCCTGTTCATGGTTAGGAAGAACCAACATTGTGAAAATGGCCATACTACCAAAATTGTTGTACAGATTCAATGCAATTCCCATTAAACTAGCATTAGCATATCTCACAGATCTTGAGAAAACATTCCTCAAATTCATCTGGAAACAGAAGAGATCCAGAATAGCAAAAGCAATTCTGGGCAACAAGGACAAGTTAGATGGAATCACAATCTCTGACCTGAAATTATACTACAAAGCTACTGTAATAAAATCAACCTGGTACTGGCTAAAAAATAGACCTGAGAATCAGTGGAACAGCCTGGAAGATGCAGCCACAACCACAAACATACTCAGCCACCTAATATTTGACAAAGGGGCCAAATAAGCTCACGGAAGAAAGAGCCTCTTTAATAAATGGTGCTGGAAAAATTGGCTTGCCTCTTGCCGAAGACTGAAAATAGACCCAAGTCTGTCGCCATGCACCAAACTCAAGTCAAAATGGATCACAGATTTCAATATTAAAACAGAAACACTAAATCTATTGGAAGAGAAAGTAGGTAAAAATCTTGAAGACATAAGAGTAGGCAGCGAGTTCATGAACAAAAATCAAACTGCAAGGGAAACACTTGAATCAATAGAATTAGTAACTGGGACCTCATCTTACAGAAAAGTTTTTGCACATCTAAAGAAATCACCAGCAGAATAAAAAGAAAATCCACAAATTGTGAAAAAATCCTATCTGGATGTCCCTTGGATAAAGGCCTTCTATCTAGAACATACAAAGAATTAAAAAAAAATGAACCTTTCCAAATTCAAAGACTCAATCCACAAATGGGCATCTGAGATGAATACACACTTCTCAGATAAAGAAATACAAATGGCAAATAAATATATGAGAAAATGTTCCACATCTTTAGTCATTTGAGAAATGCAAATAAAAACAACATTGAGATTTCATCTCACCCCACTAAGATTGGCCAGCACTAAGAAATCATCCAATAACATGCTGGTGAGGCTGTGGAGAAATAGGAACTCTTCTGCACTGTTGGTGGGAATGCAGACTGGTGAAACCACTGTGGAGATCGGTTTGGAGATTCCTCAGCAAACTAGGTCTAGAGGTCCCATTCACCCCCTTCTGGGTATTTTCCCAGCAGATCTGAAAATATCATATCACCACAATATATGTGCACTCATGTTTATAGCAGCGCAATTTATAATAGCTAAATCATGGAAGCAACCGAAATGTCTGTCCACAGAGGACTAGATAAAAAAACTGGCATTTTTACATAATGTAATATTACTCAGCTATAAAGAGTTGCCTATAAAACTTTTATAGGCAAATGGTCACAGTTAGAGACCATACTCATAAATGAAATAATTCAGATGTGCATGTGCAAACAGTATATTGTATTAGTGTAAAACCTGGAAGTGGGAATGTAAATTAGGAGGTATGAAAGGAAACTGCTCAAAGGTAAAGAGCAACTTGGATGAGGGGAAGGACAAAATGAAGAAAGGGATATCTACGTATGTACGTATGTATGTGCAGGATGGCTAACATGGTTGCACTATTGTTTCATGACACTTTATTGTAAGGAACAGTCAATGATTAGTTGTTTGATCAATCTTGTATGTCTAGATGTGTTATGCTGAACATACACTTTGAAGTTACCAATATTTAATACAACAACCATTGTTAATTTCCTGGTACCTTATCTGTAATTCAGTTTTGGTACTGTTCTTGTGCTACTTTGTGTCTGTTTGCTATTGTTTTCATTCTTTTACTTTAAAAAATAAGTCGGACATGAAGGGAACATGCAGGGCAGAAACCAACTTCATAAAAGAGATATTACAAGGCAGACAATTGTATTTTTTTAATTAAATGAAATTACTCTAGAGACAAGAATGGTTGGAAGTTTCATCTAATGACAAAGTGGATGTCTGATGTGCACATTGAGATGAAAATCTATTAAATGTGTGCTACACAGAATTTGCTAGAATCTGTTCAAAATTTAATGCCATATTAATTATTAAAAGAAAAATTATGTTTAAGATAGTTTTGAAGTTCTGTGACCCAGTGTATCTAAGCATAACTGAATCTATACAGTTCTTTCTCACTAGATATAAATGTTAGAAATGAGAAAGCTAGGATGGGGATATAGCTCAGTGGAATAAGCGCCTGCCTGGCAAGCGCAAGGTCCTGAGTTTGATCCCTAGTACCGCAAAAAAAAAAAAAAAAAAAGAAATGAGAAAGCTTTTATCAGTATTTTTATCATGCCAGAGCATATAAAGTTATACACGTGTATAAAATTTGTACTGTAGATTTATTTACTTTGGCTTTTTTCCTTACAGACATTTCTCTCCATTGTTTCTTTACAAAACCCCATTTACAAGACCATTTTTTCGATCCATGCCAAAATGTTAATGTTACAGAATAACTTTAATTGTTTAAGGCATTATTCATCAAATGTTTATGGAATATTGGTAAAATTGTGGGCTATTTTATTAGTTAAATTCTTTTTCACATTGTGGTTGCTTTTAGTATCTATGCTGCAGTTACATTTTCGGAAAACATTTTATTATTTTCAAAGTTATTGACCTTCACTTTGAAAATAGGTTAATTTGAGAATGGCATGATAGGATTGAAATGTAGACAAAATTTCTAAAGAAACCATCTGTGTCTTAATTCAAGGATTTGACATATTTATTTTTACCAGGTGGGACACAGTTTGACCCTTTCTCCATGCCCCTGGCAGCAGCTGTAGATTTCATAAATCGGATTGTGATCTTAACACATTGTTCTTGTTTCTGACAGAATTTACAGCTGTAATATTTTCAAGACTACATTCTTCTCCCAGTGCTGTTGGATCTAGTCCTCTGAGGATGGAGACACTAGGCTCACCACCTGGGTTTTGTTCCTCAAAGACAGGTCCATAAAACTGCAGGGCTGGAGGAAGCACCGGGGACAGAAGACTTTTGCAGAATCCCTGCTACTCACCTTCCTCCCACCTTGACCCCGCTGGGGTGGGAAGTGGTAGCTGTAAACTACATTGGCCTCGGCCCAGCAGTGGAGGTGCTGTTTGTCCAGCTAGGTTTTGCTAGTCACAGCTATGTCTTGGGCTTCAGGTGTACCTTCTTCCTCCCGCTAGAACATAGCCTCGGCTGGGCCTCATGTCTTATACCTGTAATCCTAGGTCTTGCGAGGCCAAGGCCGGAAGATTGAAAATTTCAGCCCAGACAGGGCAACTTAGAAACAAAGGGATACCCAGTCTCAAAAAAAAAAAAAAAAAAAAAAAAAAAAAAAAAAAAAAAAAAAAAAAAAAAAAAAAACTAATAATAATAAAAGGGCTGGGGATGTAGTTTAGTGCAAAAGACCTGGGTTTAGCTCTAGTACCAGAAAGAGAATGAGAAAGAAAGAAAGAAAAGAAAGAAAGAAAGAAAGAAAGAAAGAAAGAAAGAAAGAAAGAGAAAGCAAGGAGGAAGAAAGAATGAAAAGGCAGCTTTCTTTCCAGGCCCCCGGGGAAGGAGCCCGGCAGCCTCCTTATTAATCTGCTCAGGTGGCTGAATTACAGTACCTGTGGTATTTAAACTGTATTACAGTAATATCATAAATATATTATCCCTTCTTTGAGGCAAGATCGTATGCATTTTCACACAATCCTTTTACCCCAAACTTGTATCTAGAAGAGCTACAAGGGGGAAGAATAAATTAAATATAGTCAGGTTTAACAAATGAGAACGCACCAGACTATGGACCAGAATTGAAGCACTGCAACAGTGAGCTGAGGAGTTGTAGGGATCAGTCAGAGCCCAGCTGAGCTCCCGTGTGGGCTTGCAGATGCTCAGAACCAGGATGCTGGGGGCATGTGGGAAAGCCACAGTCCATCCTCCACCGCACAGACATCACGACAGATGAAATTAGCCATTGCCAAACTGCAGGACTTTGGGTGTACATACAAGGGCTGGTCTAGAAGAACAGGAGTTATAATACAGCACCAGCAGAAGTGACACAAGGTGTGATCAAAACATAGGGGCGAGTATTTCAATTAAAAACGGTTACAGTGAAAAACACATTACCATTAACCCCCCGCAAAAGACTGAATTATCCTATCGCTTAATTCAAACACACTTATCCCACTGGGTCTATCGCTTTGTGAAGCAGTTCTGGGAGTTCTCTTTCATGAGTATCTTTAGTTGTGTTGTTGTGGTTGTGTTGATGTCCTGAGTCCATTCGAAATATTTACCTTTATGGATGTCTTGAATTTGGGGAAGACTCAGAAGTCACTGAGAGAGATCTAAAGGTTGCATTGTGCCAGATACAGCAAATAAGCAGGGTGAGGACACATAATATTTTGACAAATCTGACTTTCCCCCACATGGTACGTGGCAGCAGCATCCGTTCTATTTCTCATCACACTTGACAGGAGAGAGGGCTTCCAGAAATGCTTCTGAAAATGCTAAGACCAATGGCCTAAATATGTGCGAAGTGAAGAAGTTTATTTTGAAGATGTTAATGGCAGTGTATCTTTTCCTGTAACACATTTGAAAAGGAAATAATTTAGACCTCGAATTGGACACTGCCAAAAAACTCTAGACCCCAGAAGACAACCACAGATTTGACCTTACAGAGAAACTTCTTTTTCTCTGCTTTTGGTTCTTTTCTTTGATTTGATTTTTTTGTTTTGTTTTGTTTGCTGTGAGACCATGCAAAGTAGAACAATATATGATTAACTGGAATTAACAAAAAGCCAGAAGACAGCACAAATAATGTAAAAAACCTGTTCACAGAAGTAATAGCAGAAAACGTCCTAAGCATGGAAAAGTAAATTGATATAGATAAGCTGGCATGTAGAACACAATTAGCCATGTTCAGAAAAAATACACCAAGGTATTTAATATTCAAGATTCTAGAAATTCAACACAGGAACAGAATATTAAAAACTATAAGAGTAAAGAAAAAAATCACCTATAAAGGAAGAACCCAGCAGAATCATATCAGGCTTAACAGAAACGCTTATGTCAAGGAGAGCTGGGAGTGATGTATTTCAAGCCCTAAAAGATAACAATTTCTGACCCAGATTTTTTTTTTTTTTTGTGGTACTGGGGATCGAACTCAGGACCCTGCGATTGCTAGGCAAGCACTTATTCCACTGAGCTATATCCCCAGCCCTCTGACCCAGATTGATGTATTCCACAAAATTATCTTTCAGAATTGATGGGAAATAAGATATCTCCATAATAAAGAACACCTGAAGAAATTCACAACTCTGGTGGACTAACTAATGGGCAACTTGGAATGCTGAGCTGAAATGAGTCAGCGTGGTTACGGGTGTGGAAGATCCACCTGATGACTCGTGCCAAAATGACTTCCAAGGAGAACAGGTGGGGAAGGGTGCACGTGGTTGATTTTCCTGGAGGAGCTTGCTGAGGCTGATTTTTCTGAAATGAAGTTGGCTGTTCTTGTGGTTAGAGGAACTCCAGTCTGTGCTGTTTCTGGGGATGGCTGCTGTTCTCTTTGGGGGAGTTCTGAAATTTGTTTTGAGCATCACTTCCTGGCTCCAGTGCAGATCTCTCAGCCTTGTAGTATAGATCATTTACCCTGCTGTTGCAGACTTTCTAGCTTCTATTACTGGCCTTTGGGCTTTCATGGTGTGGGTCTTTGACACAGACCTGCATGAGACATTGCTACGTGATCTAGGGCCTTGGCTGGATTCTTCAAGTCACTAGTACATGGACAGATCTCTTGCACTCCTCTGCATTTGACTTTTGAGTAAATATTACAAAATGATCTTATAAACTCTATGTCTTGTATTAGCAAAGCCTGACTACAACAGCAACCAAATCAGTGCTCCAAAAGTTTTCAAGGATATTTTAGAAAAAGACAATGAAGACAATTCCAAGAATCCAATAGCATGGATCCACCAGGCAAGGCACGCAACTAAATAGAAGGGAAAGAGAATCAACACCTGGAAGATAATATGAGGACAAGGACAAGTCAATACCTATCAGTTATAACAATCAATGTGAATGGTCACAATTCACCAATCAAAAGACACTGACTGGGAAAATGATCCCAAAATATGCTGCACACAAGAAACACATTTAACTGAAAAAGAGATTCATAGACTGAAAGTCAAAGGATGGAAAATAATACTTCATGCAACTGCAACCTGGAAAAAAGCAAGAGTAGCTATTTCATTTACAAAGTGGCTCTCAATCTAAGACTAGTTAAGAGACAAAAAGGGTCATTACATACTTGTTAAGGGAACAATCCAAGAGGAAGAGATGACAATCATAAATATTCATGCACCAAATACCAGTGCACCCAACTACATAAAACAAACATAATGGATATGAAAACTCAGAGAAGCACTTATACAGTTATAATGGGGGACTCAATACCCTGCTGTCACAAATAGATTAACTAGACAAAAACTAAAAAAAAAAAAAACCAAAAAAAAACCAGAGCTGAACCAAACCTTTGAACAAATGGACTTAGTAGATATTTACAGAATATTTCACTTAACAACAACAGAATATACATTCTTCTCAGGAGCACAAGGCTCTTTACAAAACAGACCACATACTAACTCACAGAACTTGTTTAAGTAAATGCAAAGGAATTGAAATTATACCATGCATATTATCAGATCATGGTGCATTGAAATTGGAAATCAGTGGCAAAAGAAAACACAAAAGCTACATAAACACATGGAAATTAAATAACACCCTCCAGAGCAGCCAATGGGTCACAAATGAGATTAAAGAAGAAACTAGACAGTTTTTACAATAAATGAAAATACCAGTATGACATACCAGGACTAATGGATGAAATGAATGCAGTCCTGCAGGGGAATTTATAGCAGCGAATTCTCACATAAGGAAAACAGTGAGCAAAAACAAATAACCTAATTGTGAACCTCAAGTTTCTAGAAGAAGAAAAACTCAAAATTCATACAAAGAAGGAAATTATAAAAATCAGAGCAGAAATTCATGCAATTGAGACTAAGAAAACAATACAAAGAATCAATGAATCAAGGAGTTGGTTCTTTGAAAGATTAAATAAAATAGAAAAACCCTTAACCAACCTTATCAAAAGAAGGAAAGAAAAGATCCAAATCCATTCAATTAGGAATGAGAAGGGTGAAATCACAATGGATTCTACAGATATCCAGAAGATCATTAGTACCTAATTTGAGAATCTGTATTTTAGTAAGATATAAAATTCAGAAAAAATGGAGAGATTACTGGACACATATGCATTAGCACAGCTGAATCAAGAAAATATAAAAATTCCAAAAGAACAGAGCTCTCCAATTCAAATAATCAGTCCAAAAATGGGCATCTGAAATGAACAGACATTTCTCAGATGGAGAGATACAAACAGGAAATAAATGTATGAAAAAAATTTCAGCATTTCTGGCCATTTGAGAAATGCAAAGTAAAATAACACCGAGATTATACCTCACTCCGGAAAGAATGGTATCATCAAGAAATCATCCGGTAAGGAGTGCTGGTGAGGCTGTGGAGAAAAAGGAACCCACTTTACATTTTGTTGGGAGTGCAAACCGGCACAAGCATTGTGGGTTTCAGGATGGAGATTCTGATACCTCAAAAAACTAAAACCAGAGGTTCCAAATGTTTTTTAATCCTAGGCATCTTCCCAAAAGAGTTAAAAGCATCTTACTATAGTGGTATATGCATAACCATATTTATTTGTAATGGGGCAATTTATAATAGCCAAATATTGGACACAGCCCATATGCCCATCAAAAGATGAATGGATCAAGAAAATGCAATATTTATATACAATGGAATAGTACTCTGCTATAAAGAAGGATGAATTTGAGTAACTTGTAGGTAAATTGTTGTACCTCAGAACTATAATTTTAAGTGAAATAAATAAGACACACAAGGCTAAGTATTTCTTTGTTTCTCTTGTGTGAGAAACAAAGGGCAGACAAAGAGCAAAATGGAGGACAGATACTGCGAACTACCAAGAACAATGTTTAAATGTGAAGGGGAGTCGGGTGGGGAGAGCAAAGGGAAGGAAGGGAAAAGGACTTTAAAAAAGAGGATGGAAGGAACAAGATGGAAACAAAGCTTCTGTAAATGGGGAGGGGAAGATGGGTCGAAATTGAAATGGAGGGGAGAGGAATGGTAAAACAAAGAAGAGTTAAGACATTTTATGTAAAAGGACAATTCCCTGTGATGAATGTACTACGTATCACAAATACGTCCTACTAAAAATTTAAAACAATTAAACATTCACCGTATATTTTGATCAAGGTGACCTTCCCAGTCTTCCTGCACGTGCGGCGCAGGTTTCACCCTGCTGTTGTAAAATCTACTTCTGGAGCAGAATCAGGAGATGAGGATGGTAAAGATTAATTAAAAATAAAAAGCAAGAGCCAAACTGAAGCTTTAAGTAAGAAGAAATGTAAAACCAACATGAGGACCTATTAGACTAGGAAAATAGATTTGGGAATTTTGACTTACAGACTTGATCTATTAGATATATGGGACTCAAAACACTCACTGACTACCAAAAATGTGAATGCTTTGAAAGTATACACGTAACACTGCAAATACTGGCCATGTAGTAAATCACAAAGAATGTCTTTCCAAACTGCACCAGATACGACTTGTGTAATATAATTCTGTGAATTGCACAATGGAAATTGTTTTTCAGCTTCTATTTCATTTTTCTGAGTAATCTGGCTCATGAGTCTCTCATTTCTTGTATCTGGGGGATCCCTGAAAGGTTGTTGTAAGAGGTAGAACAAAAAATAAAAACATGATAGTGGGTTGATCAGTGATGGGATCTGAGGCAGGGAGACCCTTACACCAGGTGTGGTGGTGAAAGGCATCCTGTGGTAACAGTAGGCATGTCATCAGTATCTTAGGGAACTTCTCTGATCCCCTTCCCTAGTGTGTAGGTGAGGACCCTTTGTAGGGTGGAGGGGAGACTGCAGATGATGTATGCTAACGTTTTTGCAGTTCCCAGTACGAGATTACTGCTTGGGGAAGGCGGAGCTACATTTAGGGGACATGTGTATGATGCTTCCATGTGGAAAATGGAACGAAAATGCTTGGTAATTGATTCTGATCTTGGAGGCACAGAAGATTAAAGGACGATTTGGGGAGCTGCAGGAACCCAATATTTGAATAAGCCTTTTGAAAAGAAACCACTATAAACAAGTTAATGTATAATATCGAGTATCTAGATGATCAGCTGAGCTTTAAACTTTTATGAATACATCTGAAGTTGTATCAACAGCGCACAGCCTGTGAATGAACCTAGCAGTGACAAGAGACCTTTGCACCATAGATAATGATTTTTTTATGACATAAAAATGAAAATGATGTATGTAAAATTTAAACTCCATCTAAGTATTTATTTAGCATCTCACCATTTTCAAATGGTGCTCAGCGCACAAATTCAGCCTCGGGTCCCTTTATAATTGGCACATGCACTCTTCCCTCAGTCTAATATAAATTTAACCGAACTGTCACTCATTCTACCACTAATAAAACCAATCTGCATGTTGTTTTTCCATGTTGCAAGTAACTCACAATATAAAATGAGGAAAACGTTTTAGTAGTAGTTGCTTTTCCAGGAAAAATGAATGAAATGTTTTGCTATCCCAAACCTTTTTCTTGTTGAGATAACTTTACGATTTCAATCTGACTTGTACATAGCCAGGGACAAGAGTCATAAAAAGTTCACTGTCATTGACAAGTGTAAAGAGAAAAGTTACAAGCACACAATATATAAGAAATGTAGCAAATAAAAAAGAATATGTTAGTATGGATTGCTAGTGAAGGAGGATACCAGGAGAAATTTGAACACAAATCAAATGAGCGATAAGACAAACAAGATAGGAAGAAAGGCCTGGAAGAAAGATATAAACAATGCAAATACACAACAAAATCTAATAAGGAGAGAACCAGGCACACGCTCAGGTACAGACTTCTTGCAAAGTAGTGTGATGGTAAGTCCTGAATATACTCTCTTTATCACGTACATAAGACCTTATTTGTATCGACAATCTTCATCTAGGGGGATAATGTCCCTTTGTTCCTTTTTCTTCTCAGAAAATTCCAATCAGCTTCTTCTTTCCATCGTGTCACATTTTCTGTCTCTGAGTCACTTCAGAAGTGCTCCTCCTGACACCTGCAGTATTTCTTTCAGAAGTGTGTTATGAGGAGCCCCCCAGAAGCTGCCTCAGTACTAGGGTGGCCCTTCCTTGCACTGTCTTCTCCTCTGTGTCTTCAGCGTGCTGAATAGACCTGCTGCTTCCCGTTTTCTGATCTCCAGTCACCTCTGAACTGTACCTCTCTAACATTACTTTTTGTTGAATAGTAACAACCCAACCAACACATTCAGTGACTTTGAATGTCTCCTTCTTGTCTTCTCTTTACCTTTTAATAATAAAAATAGTTAAGATCTCCTCATCCAACTTCAAAATTTTTTTATTTTAAAGAGAAAAAAATCCTAACAGAACAACAACAATGAAGACAAAAAGAAAAACAACAGAAGAAAAAAACCAAAAGTGATTCATGGCTTCAAAGCAATAGGAATGAACCATGGTTGCCACGTTACATACTGTTATCTTCAACGACATTGCTCGGTCTGCCTAAGAATGTAAGATTGATCAAACAATCAAAGACAATAAACAAGTAATAAAAAACATTGGAAATGATGCAGGGCTTCACCAGATAAGATGGTAGGAATTCAACAATGGTTCTTATATTGCTTATTGTTGTCTTCAAATGAGTAGTTCTGATGATCAGATACAAGCATGCAAAATTGGTCAAGAAAAAAGAAAATTTTAAGCATTAACTGTTTCTTTCAATAAACCACAAACATCAGGAATAACCTATCCCAGCTATCCTTGTATATACATATAAAATTTGAAATTATGTACCATTTTTATTGTTTTCTGTTTTTATGTGTTTGTTGTGTTATTTTGTTTTTTTCTTTTCTGTTTAGAGTGAAAAACATCTCAATTTTATAAAACCACCAAATCCTAGTTTTCTCCCTACCCACCCAGACAGCTCTCCCTTTGGTACTATCAGAAGCCCCTTTCCTCATGGCACCCTGCCTCCTGCGTTTCTCTTCTTGTTTAATACCAACTCCATTAGAGCGCCAACGTTTTCAAATTTTCATGATCACACTCAATCTAAGAATTCCAAGAGTCCAGATTTAAATCTGACTTTAACCACAGTAAACCTGTCCTTTTTTGTACTTACTCGCCTAGCTGTGTCCCTGGGAAGGGAGTATGTCTGGAAACAAATTGTTTGTCCTCCTGTCCGAGCAGGACAGCCGTCCTGCTTCAGGAGATGGAAAGGCTGTGCTTCAGTCTAAATCTGCCACACTGAGGCCAACTTCCCGGTCACCAAGAATAACCTGCGTTGGGTCTTTATGTGCTTCTACATCATTATAAAACTCTATTTTTTATCATTACCTTAAACCAGGCCTGTCTTTCCTGGTATAAGTGGTAGGGAAATAGCCATGCATGGGGTCACCCTGAGTTTAGCCTCATACAGGTAGTAGTTCATCAGGTATGTTTTCATCAGACAGGTTTCCTAACATATACTGTATAACATTGTTTTCAGTGGCTTCTCAGACTGTGTATGCCTGACCTTATTCCGTGTTCCGTGCTCTCTCCTGATACTCACGGCTTTATCTTCCCCACTCTCTGATATAACATTTCTCATATAATTTAGTATAAACTGGACCTCATGATACAGCAGTGCCCAGTGCTTTGCCTAGCATTTCTTTCCCTGGTATTTGCATTGATACCAGCTTAACTAATTTTGTCCTCACTGCTTTCCTAAAACCTTTTCTGATCATGGTGGCCCAATGTACTCTCTTCCTTTGTTCAACTCTAGTAAATGTTGTTGCACATGTAAGAAACAATGCCTGGTCTTTTCACACCCTCTCTACGTGAAAGAATGCTTTATCCCTAGTAGATGCTTAATTAGAATCTGTCAACTGGTTTTTCTGGCCAGAAAATGCTCATCATTTATAATACTCATCTCTATAGATTTCTTCTTCTAAGCCTCAGTTTTTCATTTTTATCTCTTTGACATTTTCTAAAACATGTCATGTTCAATTCTTAGCTATTGGAAAACAAATACCACTCTTTTTATATTTCTAGGTCTAAAGCAGATAGATTAATGCCACTGAGGTCAGCTGACTAATTTTCCACTCACCAGCTACCTGATTGCTTTCAGTGGCATGAGCTATTTTGCAGCCCTACTTTAGGATGACAACATCCAGGTTTTCCCAGGGTGGTTCCATTTTATGCTGTTGTCCTAGAGCAATTATTAATAGCATTGACTTTCACTCTCAAAAGTCTCCCGGTTTGGATGCTAAATTATAGGGTTACCTAGACTGCCTTTTGTAAAAATGCATTTTCCCTAATAGAAAATAAAAAAACCCTATGTAATATTTTAATCACATGTCATTTGATACTCGCCCCCATAAAAGCTCAGAGCATATTTATTAAAAAGCTGCAACTTTGCGATTTGGATGGATACAGTGCTTGCTCTGAGATGGCTTCACGACATTCACACAGACCGTCTTAGATGGTGTGCAGTGAGGTGTGAGGATGAGCTGAGCCTTATGAATTTATAATAGGTGCCATGCTGGGCAGGGCTGAAGGCGGAATGCTGTATGTGACTAAAGGAAATCACAGAAATAGCTTGCAACGAAGAGAGTTCCAACTGGCCTCTGCTTGACCTGAACTGCTGCCAACTGAGAAAAGGAAACGTCTTCCACATCTACCCCAGCTGAAACCCACTCAAACCAGTGTCCAGAGGGAGAACATGGGTGCGTCCCAGCCTTGGAGGAAGTAGTGAGCCACAGACTCTGTGTTGGTCCTAACTGCAGGGAAAGGTTTGGCTGCGTTACTTAAAAGAATAAAGACACTGTTTATATATTTCCTCTGAGAGATGGCTCTTTAAAAAATTCTTGGCAGCGTTCCACTTATTCTACAGAAATCTGCTCAGCACGGGCTCTAGGATTGCACCAAGGGATTTGCTGTCAAGTGACTCGGCCCTGATTCATGGCAAATTTTCACATCATTTATAGGAATCATTCAGGTTAAGTCAGAGAAAATGCATTTGCAAGCAGTTGGAAAAGTATGTTTTCAAATCTTAAAATGAGAATCATTTTAGAACGTTTTTTGTTAATTACATATTGAAAACCCAACCCATGTGCTATTACATTCCTGGAAAGCTATTCCATTCCACTTATTTGGACTATAATTTACATGTAATGATTTATTTGCTAAAGAAAAATATAAAGCCTCATTGCATAAAATATTATAGATATTGTATTATTATTTTGAGGAATCGGGCTCCAGAGCGACGTATTTGCTTTGTCGAAAAGCATCCTCCAGAAGAGCAGACGTTGCCGTGTTTCCATCTTCATTGCGATTCTACTCTTTTTCTGGGTCAAATGGACAGGTGGCTCTTGCAATCAGACTTCTGCCTTTGAAAGTTGTCAGTATGGCCTTGAATATCATGACTGAAGGTTTGCTTGTCTTGTCAGAGTTCAAAAGGGCTCCTGAGTTTTATTCCCTGCCCCTGCCGTAGCCCTGCCTTTCAGAATAATTCTTCAGTGCCACTTGGATTTTGGCCTCCTCCACTCTTGGGTGTGTGTCTGCTGGCAGGTGAACCACTTTCTGCTCATCTCCCTGGTGGAAGGAGCTGGAAGCGTTGGGAAAATGAAGCTTGAAGGTATTCATTTTTAAACTCCTGAACAAGTTGCTAACCCTGGCACTTTAGGCTTGTGAATTTCACTAGGGCTGACATAGATGAATAGCACGTCCTCATGGAGGGCTGGCACCCGCAGCTCCAGGGCAGAAGCTTCGCTGTTGGCAGCCAGCATAAGGTCCCTCCCTAGGTGTGAGCAGAAACTCTTTCCACTGAGTGAGAGTTTCGTGAAGGCACTGAAGTGCAAGTCAGAATCCAAAGGAGATCTCTTCTTCTCTCTGCATTCCTGGCTTCTGTCCCCCCTCTTCTGCAAACACTTACCAGTATCTCCCTGAGAGTTGCAAACTTGAAATCTTCATCTAATGCAAACACAAGAGAAGAGACTGAATGAGGACAGAAGAAGAAAAAGAAAGAAAGAAAAGAATAAAATACCAAGAGAACAAATTTTTGAGCTCATGTAAATGAAAGCTCCCAAGTTTTACATAGTATCTCCAGGTTCATTTGTGGACTCATATAATGCTGTCTTGTGTCTTTATCAATTACTAAAATGCAACATCTTTGTGTCAACATCATGCCCATATATATATATGGCTGTGAATATCAATTTCGCTCACATCAATGAGTCTAAGTTAGCTTTCATGTCTTGCTTAGGTTAAAACTATTCTCAAATGAATTCAAAAGGGTTTGCATACTTATATCTGTAAAGGTATTTTTAAGTACAAACCTGCACATATGTAGCACTGCCATGTAAGATACATACACATACAAGCAGCCATGCTTCACATGCAGAGTTAATCATTGCTCCTTTAATGCTGTATAAGTGAGATTGCTTCCCTAATCCATGAATACAAATAAAAATTACTTTCTCTTCTATGTGCATATTTACACGCTAACATATTTTGCTTCAGAAACTATAAAATTTTAAAACACCAAATCATTAATTATATATGTTAATGAATGCAACTATTTGGCTTCTATCAAAAGCTATTTTGTTGTTTTTTTGGGGAAGCTTTACAGAACTATTTGAATCAGATAGATCAGAGTTTGGATATTGTGTCAGCTTCCTGTCTCTGTGACAAAACACCTGAGCATAACACTTTAGAGAAGAGCTTGGGGTTCACTGTTTCAGGGGTGTCAGTCCAGGGACCACTGACTCATCACTCTGAGCCTGAGGCAGCACAAGACACGGCTATATTCCTTGATTCATGTGGTTCTTACCTATATATTTACATGTGTATGTTACCTACTTTCCATTTTATGTATTGTTTTCATAATAAAAGTGTATCTTTTAAAAAGCATACTTTTATTTCTTTATATCACCTTTCATTAAGCCACCCCAGAGAGAAATTCACCGTGTCTTGTGCGAAACCATTTGGTCTTTTGTGACACTAATCTGAGGCATTTCCAATTGTTGACTCCCTTGTTTTATATATATAGTTACATCTTTTCTCCTTCTTTCAGTCTTTTTGGTTTAATGTCTGGGCTCTCAAGATAGAATTTTTAAAACATATATTATTTTAGTCTATTGTGTTTGCAAAACAAGCATATTCTTTAGGAAAAATGTTCCCTGCATTTGGTAGTGTGGGTTTGGGTAAGATTTGAACTCAGGAGTTCTGTCCTTGGTTGACTTGTCCATACTTTGGAGAGTCCTTCACATATTTTTTATATAATCTATGAAAAGAAAATAAACCGGCTTCCACGGGATCTGCGCATCATTCGTGATGGTTCACAATCATTCTCATTTTTATGTGCCATACCTTGTACTTCCTCTTTTGCACCCTGAACAGACAAGAATTGGCTACTTTAGAATAATTTTCTTGGCCCCCAGAAAATTGGAGAGAAGTGGTTCACTCTAGAATAGCGTTTTGGGCCCCAGTCCAATTTGTAGCCCATCTCCAACCTTTGAAAAATTTGATATCTGAAGCCCTTATTTTGTCTCATGAATCCTTCCCAAGCTGATACAGACATTGTACCGAGCAAGACAGACAAGGTCACTTCCTGTGGGGACCTCGCAATGGAGAACAGCAGGTAAAGAAGAAGGTACAGTAATATGCAGGCTTATGTGATTCAATTGCAAGTGGATGGACCCGGAGAATGGGTGAAATATTTGGGTTGGGATAAGGACAGGAAATCTTCCACTGGGAAATGTATGGGGATAATGTACCAGTTATGGAAAGTAGTGGGAGTGATCACCTGGCATTTTTCTAAATAAGAAATTTAAGGCTGTTTCCTACATGTAAGAGGGTGGCAGAAAGTTAAATGCCTGAAGAGGATGTCAGAAGCACCAAAGAACAAAGTGAGAATATCTTACTCATCTCTATTCAGAAAATACTTCTGTGCAGAAGTATTGCTGAAGTCCATTAAGATGTGAGTTGCATTTAATAATTACGAATTTACAGTGAACTGATATGATTATTTTGCAATTTATTTTAAGTCATTTGAAACCATCCTGATTAGATCTATCCATGATTGAGGCTACTGAATGGGAATGAATGAAAGGAAATCGAGGAAAAGTTGGTTATCCTGACAAGAGTATTAATTGGATTACTGGAAAACAAAAACAAAAGCAAAACACACACAAAATAAGCATTAACTCCACATTGAAACTTCTGTTAAGTACAGCTTGCTGGGACCTGAAGGCAGGTCAGTTTGGTGTAACAGCAACGCAATAACCACCCACTAGTTGAATAGTATTTATTTCATCTTACAAGATGCAGCAGAAATTGCAAGTAAATGTATGTAAAATAATTAATGTGACACTATTTTTTGGTTTCATGGTCTACAGAAATATTTAAAAGAGCTAAGATATTAGATCATTTTGAGAAGCACTTACTGGACTAAATGTGACTTTTTTAGGCTGGGAAAATGGCAAGTTTAGATTAAATCCTGACTTCTGAGCCACCTCACTAATTCTTAGTATAATACTTGCCCAGACACATCAGAGACAAAAAATGGGAGCAGGGCGTTAACATAATCTGCGACTAATATTTGTAGCTGATATTCTCACTTCAGAAACCACATTTTATGTGAGAATAAGGACAAATGCATAAAAATTACTTTTAATCATAATAAAATAAAATTAAATAATAATTATTTCCTATTTTTAGATTTTGTTTTTTACCAGCAGGTAGAAAACATGCTCTAATTTGTGTTCTTTCAAATTAAAATTGAGTACATGGGAATTACGTCTCTTTAGATGGGTACAGGCTGAATCTATCCAAACATCAGTCCGGGTGACAGTGAAGAGACAACGCATGCTAGTGTTAATGGATGCTTGGAAAGAATTTCTCAGATGGGTAGTGTATAACTTGGAAACACAACCATAGGAGTTTCACTTACTACTCTGAGGTCTCCCAGAAGCCATCACTCAGGTTCTGAGTCTCTAGTATGGATATTGATAGCTTATTTTATATTTTATTTTATTTTAGCATGGTAGCTTTCAGCAGGGAGGTTTGCCAACAGATCACACCCACAGACTGTGCTTACAAATCAGTCTTATACTATGCAATCATCAACAAACTGGGCAATCTAAGGAAAAGCTTCACTTCTCTCAGCTTCAAGTGCAAATCAAAGAATGCTACTCAATAATTTCCAAAAAGTCCTGGAATATCAGGCCAAATATTCTGTACCTTTTAAAGTTAGTGTTTTGTGGATTGTACACCTTATCCCTCAACAGTGACTGCTCCACCTCTGCAATAAAAAGCACATTATTCAGACACTGTCTTAAGAGCAGAGTCTGAATGGTCAGTGGAGCACAGAAAGTGGGTGGCTAGAAAACACAAAACTTAGGTTTGTATATGGTAGCTCCACCAAATGTTACTGACCACAATTTCCACATTCATAACATGGGAATTTCATACATCCTTCCTGTTGCCAGATCACAATGAAGTCAGATGTGTGAAAAAATTATGATCAAACGTCATGAAATATTACACAAGTGTAAGTGATTTATGCTTTCTGTAAGTTTGATTACATGTCCTCATGCACTGTAGAAGTCTAGGGACTATGCAGTACCTTTGGGGTGTGGAATATGGTATTTATAGGCCCACTAAGAAAATTAGATTATACCTAATGGATCTTCTAGTTAATTCTCCCCAGATTAATACAAGACGTCCTAAATAATACCTCTGTAGGTTTATTTTGGTTACTTATTGGTTGATACTAAAATGTATTTGGATAAAAAATGAGGAAGAACAGGTAAGGCTGTGTTGAGAAACTATGGTAGCGAAGGCAATGGTGGTGGGAGGTGGGCAGAGGTCCAGGTTATGTGCTAATGTCAAAGAAGGAATGTTAGCATTCTCTCATGTTGGCATACAGATTGCGTGGCAAACGGTTACTATCCCATGGAGAATCTGTTTAGTTGGCTACTTTAGAATATTAATCCATGAGAAGAACATGGTGTAGTATACCCTTTATAAAAAGTTAGGGTCCTAACTGCCACAGCATTGTAAATGTGAGATAACAACATGAAAATGACAGGATACAATGGAGGAGAGTATGCTCTCAAACATGAGTTTATCAAGATAGAAAATGCAAAGGCTGTGAAAGCTGTTGAAAAAGATAAACAAACCTGCAGTCAAAAATTCTTTAAACAAATTTAAAAAATGATTTGCAGTTTAAAAAACATTACATAGCATACAGGGTTTAGTATCCATAACCAAGGATGTACTGGTAAAAGACATTACATTTTCAGAAAAAAGATAGAGGCAGGAAGATATAGACAAGTAATTCATAGAACATGAAATATAAAAATATATGCATATATTTTAATATATTTTGTATATTATATTTATTTATACTTATATATATTTTCATTTTTCATGTATTTATACGTGTAACCTCAAATATATTTGTGTACAAATATGTATTGGACAAAGTCTTATCCTTCATTACTCACAGATCCTTGGAAAAAGGATGATGGACATTTGTTGTGGGGACTTGACTCAGTTTTCTACTCATTGGACCACGGAGAACAAAACCAAAAGACAAGAATGAAAACGAAAGGGCAGATATCAAACTCAAGAGGATCTCGCTATGATTGTGTTGAAACAACACAAGGCTTGAACATAAGCAGTATTGTCTGGGCTTCACTGAGCTTCCAATATAAAATTTCTTTTATGCTCTGACTCTTAAAGCAGGTACTTGAAAAGACTTCTTAACAGAAGCCTCCAAACTGAGGAGGGAGATTGGCCATGACAGAAATTCTGAAGTTGCTGATATTTATTGATTGAATTCAGGAACCCTGAATGAGAGAATGAAACCAATCTAGGCTTTCCAAGGTTAGTTGGATATTGGATGAACAGGAATTAATTAACGCTGAGACAATTTTACTTGTCTCTAGTTTTAGCTGGAACCAAAGAAAGCTTATGTGCAGTACAGAAAAATAAGAATAGGAAAACCTGGCATCACGTTTTTAAATTTTCTTCACAATTGACTTTGTGATACTTCATTCTTGAGAATCCAATGGCATAAAATATCAAGCAAGAAAAACATTTTCCCATAGTGTGGTCTGGCTTAATCAAATATGTGAATACATTTTAGCCTTCCGTTCAGGTTGTATGAATTTTCAGTGCACCATCGAATGCTAAGCTACATTCAATTTCCACCTACTTTCTTTAGTTTTCTTATGTGTCTGAAGCTTTATTTTATATGTAGTTTAGTAAAAATAGCACTTTTAATCAAAGTTGAGGCTTGTCAAAGAGCATTAATAGATTTTATAGCATCTGATCAACGTCTAAATTTATCCAAAGGGTTCATGGTGGTTTTGTGTACACAGTTATGTTTTGCTTTAAACATAATTAGATTTCATTATGTGCTCAATAAACATTTTATTGAGGATTTCACAATGTCCATGGCCACAGCACTAGCTATTTTAACAGCCAAAACATTTGTGGGGCTTCAATTCTTTCAGTCCTGTTAGGAATGGGAAATAGGTTGTTTGGAGGTAAGTCTGCTTGAGGCTGAGAGAGAGTAGCCTGGGGGTTGCCTCTATTCCAGCCCCAGAATCTGAACTACTCCTGAGAGACAATGAGCTCTTTCTCCCATGCCAGGAGCGGTCTTGAGGCAGGATGTCAGCAGAATATTCCCACTGCAAGTCTTTGCTCACCTAGGTATTTAACCCTTTCCCTTGTTTCTCAGACACATGTACCAGCGATACCTCCACTCTGCTTGTAAGGAACATAGCCCTATAGAGTGGGTGATGGTTCAATTCACTGCTAACGCATGGATACAGACACTCTGGAACTCACAAGGAAAAGCATTTGGAGGTCTCTCACTTTCCTATTTCCCTTCATACCCCGCGCTGCAGGAGTTACACACCACAATGTATGCCTCTGCCTTAGGGTCACTCTGTATTTGCTCTCCTCATCTTAAATATTCGCCCTCCTGTGTGCTGGTGTCTACAGGATACAAATTCTGCCATTCTTCAAGGTCTAGCTCAAATTTATGTGCTTCTAAGCCTTTTCCTATCCCTTCATCTTTGGCACAAATATCTTTAGAATATCCTTGATAACGCTCTGTGATATTTTTTGTCTTCCATCTTTGAGATGTCTTATATCTGAAGCAGATTCTTAAAAACAAATACACCTTGTTAAAATGTTAAATGAAGACAGTAACAACCTCCAGGCTTTCTTTCTAAATTTTACTTGATTGTGGAGTGGTCTACGAGCTGAACCATTGGCTTAGATCCTGTTAGGCAGTTCCAGTCAAAGGAGATGACTCTCTGACTCAAGAGGTGGCATGACACTTGGCTGCCATATTCTGGCTATCTGGCTTGAGCTGCCCACTCTTTACTCAGGCAGCCCCTGCACTTTAATTTGAAGTTTGTTAGGGAGACTGTTGAAAATTAAGGACCAGTGGTACCCCATTTGTGAGGTCACTTCTCAGACACCTCTCTTTCTTTGGCATTTCCCAAGTTTATTGGGGCACATTTCACCCAGTGAAAATACTACATCTCTTTGTTATTGCAGTGTGTAGGCCTATAACCTTTGATTTAAGATATGTCGGTGGAAATTTTCTTCATGAACCATCCTGAAATTACACATCTTCTCCCCCATCTTTCCTCTTGCTATTCAGCATAAGAATGGCTGGACTATTGAAGGCAATGGAAAGTCTTTGGCTTTGGTACTCTGGGATGTCTCCAGGGAGTGGGGGGCATCTGCAACTTTACTATCCTTGAAAGTCTCCTTGTACAAACACTGGCAATAGATGACATTTCTCTTGTGGCCACCTTGAACCAGGAAAAAGGTGCAGGAGGCAGCCTCCCACTCTTTAAAATGAAGTTCATCTTTGGTATGATGGGTCTGGACTGAGGTGGGAAGGTTTTGTGGCAAATGGTAGTTTCTAAACTTGTATGTTGTTATGTTAGGGTTTGGTTACATGCATCTGAACTGTCTTACTTCTCACGGATGTGGTCTGATTTCCCTCCACTAAGGTAACAGGGGTGGATTTAGGTAATTCTGAAACACAGTTCACTCTGTCCGTTCTGAGAAGATCATGAATAAATCGGACTCTGAAACAGAGGTCAGGATAGTGAGGCTGGAGCAATGCTCTAGGCATCACTGTGCATGGCCTCCGATAGTCTTCTTTCTGACACCGGTGTCTGGTTTTAGGCCACAAAACTTCCTGTCTGGAAGATCAGAGAGGTTTGTCTTCTGGTCTGGTCAGGATTTTTGAATAGACACCACTGATGGAATCATCTGTTTAACCTGCAACTTTGAGTGCCCTGCTGCTTGCTGAGAAGGCAATTTCATTTCCTGTTGCCGTGTGATGTTGTCCCAAGTTACTTGTTTCATAAGGGCAATCGGTGCTCTTGAATCTAATGCTTCTCTAATTCTATTACTGTCTGTTCTTTCTGTATAAGACGTACTTTAGCCAAATCAGCAACTTCGGTTTTAGCATGAGCCAGCAAGTAATATACCTCTTGCACAGTCTTATCTGTACTACTCTTGATACCTGAAAGCTTTTCCATACCATCAAGAAAGAATCCCATTCCACTCATCCTTTCAGAGGTTCTATGTCAGATGCCATCACAGGTGAAATACTTCCTTTGGTAATAATGCCAGCTCTGAATGCACCAATTCTACTAAAATGTTAATGTCTAAGTATTAAATATTGCTAAGTAAAAAACCAGTGGGCTGATATTTTACTATACTTGGGAGTAAAAATGTAACTTGCTTTAGTTGGTCTGTGTGTCTATGTCTCTACCAATTAAATTTATTTGGAGTACAGCCCAATGAAGTTTATTGCATACAATTAGAGCAGAAGCAAGAGCAATGCTCTTTTTTATTTTAAAGAGAGAAAAAACAATAACAATGATGCAGAATTTCAAAGAAAGATAGTGGAAAATTAACAATGGTTAATATATTGAATATTGTTGTCTTCAAAGTATTTGCTCAGATTATAAGATATAGGAATGCAAAACTCATCAAACAATATAAACACACACTGTTCTTTTCAGTGAACTAATTGAAATTAGTAGTCTTAGCTATCTTATATAGATTTTTTCTTTTCCCTTCCTTCTTTTCTTCTTTCCCCATCCCAATTTTTCTTTCCTTTTGAGCAGTTTGTTTCCCTTTTGCAATATCTGTTGTACATTTTGATCTTGTTTACTCTTTTAGTATCTTACATGAGGGAGACAATACCATGTTTACCCACGTGAGTCTGATTTATTTCACTTATAAGTATAGTTTCTAGTTGCATCTTACCTATGAAAGCTTGAGTTTGTACTTCTTTATAGCTGGGTAGTAATCCACTGTATAAAAATACCACATCATTTTTATTCATTCATCAGTTGATGGGCATTTGTCTAGTTTCCAAAATTTGGCTATTACAAATTGTGCTACTATAAACATGGACATACATCACTTTGTTGTGATGCTTTTAATTTTTGGGGGAAAATACCCAAAAAGGGAATAAATGGGTGGAATGGGACCTCTAATCCTAGATTTTTGAGGAAACTTCACATTTATTTATACAGTGGTTGTACCAATTTAAGTCCCACCAACAGTGGAGAAGCATTCCTTCTTGTGTGGGTTCCTCAATGCCCTAGTCCTACAGGGGGATGTGGTGAATACTTCCTACTACCTTCACATCACAGAGGGAAGACAACTCCTTAGTTAGACAACTCTCATCTTATAATGGCCTTCCAGTCACATACCTATGCCCTCCTCCCCTAAGACAGAGAAACTGTTTTTGCTCTGATGTGTAAGTCATTATCTGGGGGTAGGGAATGAGTGAAGGCCCCTCTAGGTTTCTTACCCTGGAATGTAAATAAATCTCCTCCAGCAAAGGAAATGGGTCTTTGGCTTTGCTACTCTGGGATTTCTCCAGGGAGGGAGACATCTCCAGCTTTAGTGCTTTTGAATGCCTGCCTCCTTATACAAACACTGGCAATAAGTGACTTTCCTCAGATGGCTCGAGTCATGTATAAACATGAGGTTAACATGGAGAACTGTCTCCCAACAATTACTATGAGTGAGTTTCATTATGTATGTTTTCTCTAATCCTGACTATAACTTTGTAAGTTGTTATTGTTACTATTCCAGTACTGCAGAAGAGAAAATTGGGGCTCTAGAAGTCACACAAGATGCCCAAAGCTATAGACTTAAGTGTCAGAGTGAGGATTCCAACTACAGGTTTTTGGTCTTAAAGCCAATACCCTTTCCATTGTAAAACCAAAGGAGTACTTCCAGGACAGAAGTGCTATGGTGCTTGCTGTGAATTCATCTTAACACAAGCATCTTCTGTTTTTATTATCCTTACATAAGAATGTTGACAGAGTAGCATCTTCTATCCATGCAATATGCCTAATGAAGTACCATGCAATTATTGGATGACATTAGTATTTTCTGAATGAAAAAAATCTACCAAAATCTGTATAATAAAATTTGCCACTATCCAACTTAAATAATGCATGACTGTGGAAAAGAGGTCATAGCATAGCATTCAAATATAGAAGCCTTTTACTTGAAATATTAATAATGATTTCAACTATTTTTTTACCTAGCTGAAAACTTAGCCTGAATGTTTATGAAAATTTGATGTCTAAGGTTTTGGGAAAATAACTAAGTGCTGATAATAATCAGTGAAGAGGTATACAGGAGAAACATTGTACGACTCAACCTTTATGAGTAGTAACGTCTTATTATGGGTTACCTTGGAAAATGAAAAACTTATTTAATTTGGAACAAAACTTCAATTCTAACTAAAACCATGTTCTCTGCTAAAGTGTCATAATTAGTGGTCAAGTTATGAGTTTTTCTCTACACACTTATTCTGGAGCAATGGTCTTTGCCTTATGAAACACTCTTTTTCTATTTGCATAACTTATTTTCTATTTACATGAATTTTATCACTGCAAAATGTATTCATAGTTCGTTTCTTGAAACGAGGATTATTCATCGTTTAAAATTTACAGAACTTTTAAAAATAAAAATATTAGAGACTTTTAAAACAAACACCTATTATAAAACTCAGTCCCAAGTCTGTCATTAAGTACTCAAGTTATTCAGCAGAATAAATATATTGAGTGTATTTTCCCCGTTAGGCCAATATTCACTTCTCTTTTTTCCCCCTTACATTAAATCATGAGTGTGCAAGGCTATTCTTTCATACATACTGAATACATGCTTTGAACATGCGCCCATTCTTGAGAAAAGAAATGTCTCTTTCCAATATGCATTGAAAGAACAAAAACATTGTACTTAAGTATTAAAAATGGTACATTAAAGTGGAAGAGACTTTTTACCTTGTTTCAAAAAGACACAGCAAGAAAACAGATATACTAATCCGCACACGTGGGAGGGAGCCTATATTTCATTATACTTTAAACTACACTGGCAGTTGTTTTTCTTACGTATGTGCAGGATATTAAAGTGCTGGCTGTGTGTATGATTTATTGTAAAGCTTCTTTACTCCAAAAAAGCCCTGCTATTTTGGTAGAGTTCAATATATTTCCTTTGGGGAAGATTAAATAAAATATGTTAACTCAGTTAAATTTGGAATCCAGTGACAAATGACTAAATGTGTTCACATTGAGGAAGCACAGGAAGTATGCCCAGCGAAGGACTAAACTGGGAAATCACATTGGAGCACAGACTGGTAACGCATTGCCCTTTGCTTTAGGGTTTGGTGTTACAAGATGCCATTAATTTTAATAGCAAATTAAATACGTGGAAACAAAATTCCAGTATTTTGGCCCACAGTCCATTTCTATAGCCATACACAAAGATTCAAACATACAGATCTGATGATAAAATTATGTGAAACTTGCATGAGGTAGTGATACATATTTTAAAACTCCTTATAATGTACAACAGTTTAAAATAAGAACAGGTATCTTTATTTGCTGTATGTCTTGTGTCTCCTGTATCCAAGTACAGAAACTATGACCTTGTGATAATAGAACGAAATGATTCTGTAAGTGGGACTATACCCTTTACTGTGAATTTTTCATCAACAATTTTATATAGGGGGCGCGTGACATGATAGGTAAATAAGTTTAGGAATCTATTTGGCTTTTATCTAGTTCAGGATAGTTGGATTTGGCAGGCAACCCTGGGAAAGTAAGTGCTGACATAGATGCTTTTAGGTATTTTGTCAGGGCTCAAAACTGGAGTTGCTAGCGGGCAATTAGGCATCCTGACAGTCCTGCAATGTTCTGAAAAATATAGCCTTTGGAATAATTAACTCAACTATAATGCTCTTCCATCTTCATAATCCCAGAGTGACTCATAATAAAAGATAACCTATTGCTGTTAATTCTAACATCATAGATATGCAAATAATCATTTTCTAGGCTGTGAGTAAAATTTTAGAAAAACATTTTCAACCCTAAGGAAACCTAGAAACACTCTTATACCCAACATCTTCCTATCATTTAACTCCTAATCACCAGAGAGAACTCTGCTCCTTTGGAAACACAGAGCTTCCTATTCATGCTCAGAACAGAAATTGGGTTCTAAATTAATGCTTGTTTGAAGAATATCTTTTTCTCCTGAAGGGGAGACTCAAATTCACTTAGAACAAAACTTGATAACAGAAGAATGATGTAATAAAATGTTTCTGTCTCTTCATTACCTTATTTCCTATGAAGCCAAGTCTGCTTTCTCAAGGTCATAAAACTCAAAAAATGATAATCTTATAGATTCATGTATATTACATTTCTGTTTTTCTTCTAGAACTTCCAAAATGAATCTTTGTTATGGTATTTTATGTTACAAATAAATACTAGAGGAAGTTTACATGATGAGAGCACAATGATTTTTCACTTTTACAATAAACTAAATAAAACCATTTCTCATATTTAAAGAATCACAGTCCAGCACTGAATAACCAGGCCAGTGAACTAAGTAAGAATCAATAAAGTATCTCAGATAGTTGGAGATTTATTTCACTTATAAAACCAAAAGGATTTTAAATGTTGATGTTTTAAAAGATGTTCTCTTTAGTAGTATATGAGATGAAGTGTGTATCAGCTCTATATTTTGGATCTCTGCATATTTTTAGAAAGCATGTTATGCTACTGAAAAATGTCAATTGACCTGTATATGTGCGATACTTCATGTACTAAGACAGGTGCTGAAAGACAGGAGCCAGTGATATGTACTGCTCTGCAACACGAGACCAAACCAGCCAACCAAATAAGCACAGACAGACTGGAGAAAGCCTCTGTCAAAGAAAAAAAATGTCTATGCCATTAAAGCATTTTCAAGAGCATAACACAAGATGGAATTTGTAGTGGTAGTTTGGTTTGAAATAGTTCTTGTCTTTAAAATGTTCTGATACTGTTTTTCCAATGACTTGGAGACTAAGTCATTGCCAACCAGCCCCTCAAATGAAGCATTAGTGGCTAGAGATCCTGTCACCCCTGATGTCATGTTTGCCTCTGTCAATTTTGATCAATTTAAAGTATAAAAGATTGAATAGTTTTTTAAATGTGTAGCTTTTAGTGAACTATTATAGGTAAGTAGAACTTTACTTATAAATGCAACAGAGACCTGGGGATATAGCCTACAGGCATAAGCGCTTGCCTGGCCAGCCCGAGGCCCTGAGTTTGATTCCCCGTGCCTCCACCCCCTCAGAAAAGTGCAAGAGAGGGGCAAGTTAATCTGTCTGGCATTCTAATTGCTATTGGAAAAATGATAATCTCTTTGAGCCAAACATCCATGAAGAATTGGACAATAGGACTCTCACAGGTGAGTATCAAGTCCCCATTTGAATTCAAGCACGAAAGCCTTTGTTTTTATCTGTCTATTCATGATACCTTCAAAGGAAGTTGAATAACTTTGATTGAGTTGAGTAGAAGGATCAAAATGTACCTTAATTTCAATTAATGGCCCTGAAAATTATTTGATTTGATAAAAGCTGGGATATTTTGGCTCACTTCTAGTTTTATTGTGAAATAAAACAGCTAGGCTTTTTAATCTGGCATTTCTTGGTAACATATTAATTTATAGTGGCAGTGTACCTTGTTTAATGTTCATGGAGATAATTTATTTGAGATGATATATATGTTTTGTTATAAGCTTTGACATAATGATGGAATTTTTTCTCATTAAAATACTTTAGCTTTATAAAAACACAACATCAAGTTTACCACTCTATATTTTGAAGCATAGAATTTAACATAGTTAATGATGGGGATGTTGTTATCTAGAAGATCTCTAGAATTTATATTCATCTTGCATAATTAAGACTTCATTTCTACTCATAGTTTTTAGTTTTAAACCAAATAAATAATGTTTGCAAAGGAATTTTTCTACTACATAGAATATGAAGGTGATAATCTATGAAAATGTTGGACAAGCTAAGTTTTACAAGTCACCTAATAGAATCTATATTTGGCAAATACATGCAGTACTGAACCTTTGTCAACACACACACACACACACACACACACACACACACTTGTACACAACATGCACACACCCAGACACACACATACACAACATTTTCCAGAGCTGTAGCATACTAAGGTTTTACCCAAGGGATGCTTAGATGCACTGTGGAAGAAATCCAGATGATTTCTATGTAACAATGCCTTTCCTCCTCCTCCACTTCTGGTCGGTTCCTCGCCTGTGCTGTTAGAAGCTTTTTCTAAGATCCACCAGTGCTGCTCACTGCCATTGCACTGCTAAGTTTTCTGGAGTTGAAGATAGGCTTTATCCTTGGCAGTAGTTTAGAGAACCCCTTTGGAAAACATTGTATTACACATTTCCATAATAGTAATTTAGAAAATAACTCTTAAAAATAATACCTTCCTCTTCAAATATTTTGAGGCTTGCACTACTCCATTGGGTAGAGACTGGGCAATGAGAATCAGTGCAGTCGTATAAGTGCTCACATTCAGCAATCCTCACTGATAAAGTCGGCTGGACTTTCTGTTCCCATAAACCTATCCTCCAGGAAACACATCAGTCTCCTTTGTTGATGGCCTTCAGCTGGGCCTCTCCATCACCATGTCTGACTGTGAAGCAGTGAACATTGCTAAAGTTTAATTAACTTGCCTGTTATCTCTACTACTTTTGCAGACAGGAATCCTTGGAGGGGTAAAAATGTATAATGTTAATGCATATTATTATTTCATCTTCTAAGTTATTTTGTGAAATCTTGTAATTGCTGAAGGTGGAATGAGAATCTAGTAGCTCAAAATAGATGCTAGTACAAGTTTTCAATAAGACAACGCATACATTTGTATACTTATGTTAGTTTTCCATCACTGTGAACAAACCACTTGAGAAAAATTCAAAAGATGGAAAAAAAATTTATTTGGACTCACAGCTTCAGGGTTTCAGTCCATGGTCACTTGACTTTATTGTGTCAGAGCCTGTGGGGAGGCAGTGCATCATGGCAACAAGCACATGGTGACGCAGAGCCTCCTGCTGCATGGTAGACAAGGTCAGAAAGAGGAAGTGGCTGTTGACAAAATGCACACTTTAAAGGCACACCCCTATTGACATAATTCCTCCAAGAGACCTCACCTCTTCAAGTTTCCACCAGTGATGAATTCTTCAATGGATTAATCCACTAATGAGATTAGAACCTCATGATCCAGTCATCCCCCAGTCACTCACCTCAGAACATAGCTGAACTGGAGAGCAATGCTTCAACACAGGAACTCCCAGAGGACATTTCTGATCCAAACCATAACATTACTGCAACTTAATGTGTAGATGCATGCCATACTTCCTGAGGCTGTCACTTTCTGTGAACCAATGAAACTTAATAAACTGAAATGAACACAACTACTACAAAGTGGTCTTTTAAGATTTAGGGAGCTTCTTCTGTATGAAGCAGGTGCTATTGTTACCCTCTTTTTCTTATATTCCATGGTGAAACTCACCTTTGGCTTTTATCAGTGTCCATGTAAAGCACTGAGAAATAGTCCCAAGACCTCATGAGATTTTAAGTACCTCAGGGTTTTTCTGGTGCTGAGACAGTCAGAAAGGACCACCTCATAGTAGAATATACACCAGGCCTTGCGGTGTACATCAACTTCACAAGCATAGAACAGAGCAGAAAACTGGGCATCCAGTTTTCTTTTTTGAATGTACCCAGGAGGGATGTCTTTCTCTCACTCTGTTTGATATAATTCCATAAATAATTATAACTTCAAGACCAAAGTACTTTTGGCACTCTATTGGCAATTTTGCGAGTTTCTGTATCTGAATGTAAGTTATTCCCTTAATTTGGAAATGAAATGAAATACAGTGAATTTAATATAAGTGTATTTTACTTATGATATGCTTTTTTTTGCCCGTGTATAGTAAGAAGTATTAGAAAAAAGAGTGTGTTGTACCTATAGACTTTATTAATTGAGGAGGTAACTAACCTAGTTCATTTAAAAGGAGAAATCTATTCCCTAAGAACACAGTTGTAGGAATAAAAAATAAATCTCAATGTGTACATTATTTCCACTCTTCTGCTTTAATATCTACCTCTTAAAAATGTGTTCCTAAGATATACTACAACAATTCAGGCAAACAAAATGTTATATTTCAGAGCAAAAGTTGGTTTTGATTGTTCTTGAAAGATATCTCTTACATTTTGAAATAATATATTTCTTTCTAAGTGTGGAACTGATAAATATTTACTGAAAACATAATAAAATGTTACACAAATATTAAGAAAAACTCCCATAATCTAGTGTTAACTGTTCTTAGTGTTTGATTCTATTTAGTTTGGCCTATCATCTATCTGTCTGTCTATCTATCTAATAATTGCTTATACTGTTAGAATAATAACAATAATCAAAGCTAGTATTTGTTACTTGTCTAGCAGTTATATATACTTTTTATATGTTAACTAATTTAATCTTTGTAATATCTCTGTTAAATATAGTATTTTCCCTATTTTTATAGAAGAAAAAACTTGAGATGCTGAGAATGTAAGCAACTCTTTTAAGGTCACGTAACTAGTGTATAGCACATTTGGTAAAGGTGTGCGCATGTGCATACACATGCACACACACACACACACACACACACACACACACTCACACCTGCAGAAGAAACATACATGTGTAATTTTATCCAGCTTGTTGGTAAATAATATTTTCCTGCATTTAAAAATAATATAAACTTTTTATGAAAACCAGAAAATGCGCAAAAGTAAAAAGGAGAAAACAACAATCACCTAATTCCACTATTTAAGATAGCAACTAGCAACACATGTAGGTTGGTTTCTTTTACTCAGATTGTCTTTTTATTTAAAATATATTTGAGAACTAAATATACATATATATACACACACATATATACATATATGCATTTATATATCATGTAATTTTGTGTCTTTTTACTTAATGCTGGAGCAGATACATTATTTCATAGTACTGAGTTATGGTACCATGATGTTTTCTAATCCTATGATATGTATACATCCTATGATATGTATCTACAATTGTATTGCTGATGTCTGTTGTTTTATTGGAAGGAACAGTTACTGACTAATTTTTTTTCTTGATCAATTTTGCATGCTTACCTCTGGTAATCTGAACAACTAATTTGAAGACAACAATATGCAATATAACAACCATGTTTAACCCCTACCCTCTTGTTTAGTGAAGCTCTGTATGATTTCTAACGTTGTTGTTTCTTTCTACTGTCTTTAATTATTTTATCAATCTTGCATTCTTACTTCTGGTAATCTGAACAACTTCACTAACAATAGCAATATGCAATATAACAACCACTGTTAATTCTTACCAGTTTGTTTTGAAATCCTGTATCTTGTTTATTTTTTGTTGTTGCTTTGCTTTTGTCTTTGCTGTTGTTATTTTGTTATTGTGTTATTTTCTCTTTAAAATAAGCCCATGATAACTTTGTTCAGCAAATTACAGCTCAAAAGCTCATAAAAGAGGAACAAGTAAGTACTAAGTATTATGAAACAAATAAGAAAATACAAGCTTGTCCTTGGGATGCCATTAGAGCAGCCGCACCCATAAGACTATCCCACAGAGAGGGAGCACAGCTTGGCAGCCTTTTCAGTGGACCACTTGCTGGTTAAGGCCTGTGCCAGGGCTCTGCCTGGTAAGACAACATTCCCCCACCATTGTAGGTGTGCTCTGAGCCTGGCACCCCAAGAATTGTCGGGGGTTCCTGGGCCACTGATTCATGGTCTGTTATCATCTTGGGATAAGTTTGATATCCAGGTAAACTAGGGTTGCTAGAGTCCTCTGTGAGCTGCCTGGGTAGTTTGCAGCTCAACACTTTTCATCTAACATCCAAAATGACAAGACAGAGGAGCAAAATGAAGTCTCAGAACTCAACCCCACCAAGAACAAGTCCAGGAAACAATGATATAGGAGAAGTAGGAAGCCACATACCTGCAATTTCTGAAATGATCACATCTGAAGTAAAAAAACAACTTCATCAGGCCATAGAAGAGATTAGAGCAGAAATAATCTCTCAGGCAAAAAAATAAGTGAAAATAATAATGGAAGAAATGCTCCACACATATAGAGAAAAAACAGATAAAAGAATAGAAGAACATAGGAAACAAAAGGAAACATTACATGAACAATTTAGGAATGAATTAGAACATATGAAACAGGCTCCAAGAGATTGCCAGGAAATGAAAACTTCCACTGAAAGCTTGCAAAACCACTTCAATGAAGCCAAATATAGAATTTCAGATCTTGAAGACAGCATGGCAGCTAGTGAGCATGAAAGAAAGGATCTCATAAAGTCATCAAGGATCCAGGAAAAATCAATCCAACAGCTGCAAGATGAGGCAAAAAGAAATAATATCCGAGTAATAGGAGGCACTGAAACAGCAGCAGGCAACACAAATAATATAAAAAGAATATTTGCAGGAATAATAGCAGAAAATTTCCCAAGCACGGTAAAAGATACTGAAGTATAGTTAATTGAGGCATATAGAGCACCAATGAGGCATAACCCAAATAAAACCACACACAGACATATAATAGTCAAGATCTCAGACATCCAGCAAAAGAACACAATATTAAAAGTTGCTAGAGAAAAGAAACAGATCACCTATAAAGGAAAGCCCATCAGAATCACAGCAGACTTCTCAACAGAGACCATGAAATCAAGAAGAGCTTGGAGCGAGGTGCTACAGATTCTGAGACAAAACAGCTTCCAACCCAGACTGATGTATCCTGAAAAACTATCCTTCAAATTCAATGGAGAAATAAAATATTTCCATGACAAAGAACAGCTGAAGAACTTCATGAGTGCCAAACCAGCATTGCAAAAAGCACTAAAAGATATTCTAGACAGAAAAAAGTGACCACAGTCTCAAGTACAACAATAGAAAGGAGCTCTCAAGTAGAACAAGCAAGTAAACAAATAGCAAATGTAAGAAAGCAAGAACAAGTAAATAGCATGACAAGACTAAGCAAATATGTAACATTATAACCATTAATGTGAATGGCCTCAATTCACCAGTCAAAAGAAACAGATTGGCAGAGTGGATTAAGAAACAAAATCTAACAATATGATGTACAGAGGAAATACATTTTACTCAAAAGGAAATCCACAGACTGAAAGTTAAAGGATGGAAAACAATTCTCCATGCAACAGGTTCCCAGAAAAAAGCAGGGTTAGCTGTTAAGTTTGAAGACAGTGTAAACTTCAAACTGAAAACAATCAAAAGAGATAAAGAAGGCCTCTACATACTAGTTAGGGGAAAGATACAAGTGGAAGAGATAACAATCCTAAACATTTATGCACCAAGTACTGGAGCACCAAGTTTTATAAGTCAAATCTTAACAGACATGAAAAACCAAATAATTAACACTATTGTAATAGGGGACCTAAACACCTGCTTGAGGCAAAGAGACAGTCAACTGGCCAAACACTCAGCAAAGAAATGATAGACCTGAACCAAAGATGCAAACAAATGGACTCAGTAGATGTATACAGAGTGCTCCACCCCACAACATCAGAATACACATTTTTCTCATCTGCACATGAGTCTTTCTCTAAAATAGACCATCTGCTAGCCCATAGAGGATACATACCTAAATGAATAAGAATTGAAATTATCCCATGCATATTATCTGACCAAAGTGCAATGAAATTGGAAATTAATGACAAAGGGAACTCCAAAAACCCCATAAACACTTGGAAATTAGACAACAACCTCCTGAACAACCAATGCATCACAGGAGAAATTAAAGAAGAAATTAAAAAATACCTACAAAGAAACAAAAATGCAAATACAACCTACGAGAACCTGGGATGCAGTGAAAGCAGTCTTCACAGGGAAATTTTTAGTGATGAACTCACATATAAAGAAAACAGAAAGAAAGCAAATAAATAGCCTAATGCTATACTTTAAACTTTCAGGAAAAGATGACCAAATCAAACCAAAAGCCAAAAGAGGGGAGGAGATTATAAAATTCAGGGCAGAAATTAAAGCAATTGAGACAAAGAAAGCATTGCAAAAAGTAAGTGAATCAAAGAGTTTGTTCTTTGAAAGGAAAAATAAAATTGATAAACCCCAAGCAGCCTTATCCAAAAAAGAAAGGAAAGAACTCACATTCGTGCAATAAAGAATGAAAAGTAAGAAATTACTACAGATCCCACAGAAATTCAAAGGATCATTAACACCTACTTTGAAAATCTTTACTCCCAGAGGATAGAAAACTCAGAAGAAATGGACAGATTCCTAGAAATGTACAAATTACCAAAATTGAATCAGGAAGATACAAAAATCCTGAACCACCCAATATCAATGAATGAGATTGAGATTATCAATAAAAACTTACAAACAAAGAAACCCCCAGGCCCTGATGGATTCACAGCAGAATTCTATAAAGCATTCAGAGAAGATTTAATACTAATACTCTTCAAACTCTTCAATGAACTTGAAAAGAAAGCAATTCTCCCTAACTCATTTATGGAGGCAAGTATTATACTGATACCAAAACCAGAGAAGGACCCAACCAATAAAGAGAACTATAGACCAATCTCCCTAATGAACATAGATGCAAAGATACTCAATAAAATACTAGCAAATAGAATGCAGCAAATCATAAGGAAAATTATACACCCTGACGAGGTTGGATTCACTCCAGGAATGCAGGGATGGTTCACAAATCAATTAATGTAATACACCATATCAATAGAGCCAAAGACAAAAACTACATGATCATCTCAGTAGAAGGGGAAAAAGCTTTCAATAAAGTCCAACATGAATTCATGTTAAAAACAATAGAAATAATAGAAATAGATGGCCTCGACCTCAATTCAACCAAAGTCATCCATGACAAATCAACAGCCAACATCATACTAAATGGACAAAAACTGAAAGCTTTCACTTTAAAGTCAGCATGAAGACAAGGATGTTCACTGTCACCACTACTCTTCAACATAGTTCTGGAAGCATTAGCCAAAGCAATTAGACAAGAGAGAGAAATAAAAGGAATAAAGACAGGAAAGGAAGAAGTAAAACTACACTATTTGCAGATGACGTGATACTTTCTATGGAAGGCCCCAAAAACTCCACAAGAAGACTGCTTGAATTAATTGATAAATTCAACAGAGTAGCTGGATACAAAGTCAACACTCAAAAATCAATAGCATTCCTATATGCAAACAACAAACAGACTGAGAGAGAAATTAAGGAAAAATACCCTTTCCCAACACGATACAAGAAACAGATATTTAGGAATCAATCTAACAAAAGACGTAAAAGTTCTATCCAATGAAAACTACAGTACTCTGAAAAAAGAGATCAATGAGGATTTCAAAAATTGGAAAAACATTCCCTGTTCATGGTTAGGAAGAACCAACATTGTGAAAATGAGCATACTACCAACATTATTGTACAGAGTCAATGCAATTCCCATTAACCTACCATTAGCATATCTCACAGCTCTAGTGAAAACATTCCTCAAATTCATCTGGAAACAGAAGAGACCCAGAATAGCAAAAGCAACCCTGGGCCACAAGGACAAGTCAGGTTGGAATCACTATCCCTGACCTGAAATTATACTACAAAGCTACTGTAATAAGATCAAGCTTGTGCTGGCTAAAAAGCAGACCTGAGGATCAATGGAACAGCCTGGAAGACGCAACCACAACCAGAAACACACTCAGCCACCTAATATTTGACAAAGGGGCCAAATAAGCTCATTGGAAGAAAGATAGCCTCTTTAATAAATAGTGCTGGAAAAATTGGCTTGCCTCTTGCTGAAGACTGAAAATAGACCCAAGTCTATTACCATGCACCAAACTCAAGTCAAAATGGATCACAGACCTCAATGTTAAAACAGAAACACTAAATCTATTGGAAGAGAAGGTAGGTAAAAATCTTAAAGACGTAAGAGTAGGCAGAGAATTCATGAAGAAAAATCAAATTGCAACAGAAATACTTGAATCAATAAAATCAGTAACTGGGACACCATCTTACTGAAAAGTTTTTGCACATCTAAAGAAATCACCAGCAGAGTACAAAGAAAGCCCAAAAATTGGGAAAAAATCCTAGCTCGCTGTCCCTCGGACAAAGATCTTCTATCTAGAACATACAAAGAATTAAAAAACATGAACCTGTCCAAATTCAAAGACCCAGTCCAGAATTGGGCATCTGAGATGAATACACACTTCTCAGATAAAGAAATACAAATGGCAAATAAATATATGAGAAAAATTTCTACATCTTTAGTCATTTGAGAAATGCAAATAAAAACAACAGTGAGATTTCATCCCACCCTAGTAAGACTGGCCAGCATTAAGAAATCATCCAGTTACAAATGCTGGTGAGGTTGTGGAGAAATAGGAACTCTTCTGAATTGCTGGTGGGAATGCAGACTGGTGAAACCACTGTGGAGAGCAGTTTGGAGATCACTCAACAAGGTAGGTCTAGAGGGCTCATTCAACCCAGCTATTCCCCTTCTGGATATTTTCTCAGAAGATCTGAAAACATCATAACACTGTGATACATGTGCACCCATATTTATAGCAGCATGATTTGTAATAGCTGAATTGTGAAAGCAACCCAAATGTCCATCCTCAGAGGACTGGATAAAAAAACTATGGCATTTTTATATAATGAAATATTACTCAGCTATAAAGAAAGACAAATTTGAGGCTTTTATAGGCAAATGGTCACCATTAGTCACCATACTCATAAGTGAAATAAATCAGGGTACATATGCAAGCAATGAATTGTATCACTAGTGTATGAACCTGAAAGTGGGAATATAAATCAAGAGGTATGAAGAGAATCTGTTCAAAATTAAAGAGCAACTTGGATGAGAGAAAGGAGAAAAAGAAGAAAAGGACAAATATGTATGTATGTATGCATATGCAGGATGGCTAACATGGTGCCACTATTGACTTATGTCACTTTATGGTAAGGAACAGTTGTTGATTGGTTGCTTGATCAAGATTGTGTGTCTGTATGTGTTTTCCTGGGCATAAACTTTGAAGTTATCAATATGTAATACAACAACCATTGTTAATTCCCTGTCACTTGTCTATAATTCAATTCTGATTGTACTGTTCTTGTGTGACTTTGTGTCTCTTTGTTAATGTTTTCCTTTTTTTTCTTTTTTACTAAAAGAAAAAGAAAAGAAAATACACCTATTGTTTGCTATTTCAGATAACATTAAAAGAGAATTTATGGAAATCACTGATGCATAAGGCCATTTTAAAAATAAAGAGAATTAAATTTAGAGTTCAACCTCAGGAGAAACATGGCTTAATAACCAGCAACATAACAAGCAGCAAATGATGAAGTTAGAACAGAATAGAAAAGAATAGAATAGAATAATCATTCTATTGAGGCAAAAGTACACATTTTGTTTTAAGGGCCACGTAGGTTATATGCTGCTATGTTTTGTATGTTCCCAGCAAAACTTGTGTTCAACTTTAATTCCCATCATGAGGGATGAACTGGATATCCATAATGTGTGGAACTGGGATTTCTAGGAGGCATTTAACATTAAAGGAACCCATAATAGTGGGGCCTAATCTAATGACACCGAAGATTCACAAGAAGAAGAGAGACTTGAGGACACTGTGCAGACATGTGGTCCCCCACACATTCTTTTTTTTTTTTTTTTTTTCCGGGACCGGGGATCGAACTCAGGGCCCTAGTGCTTAGCGGCAAGCACTTAGCCCACTGAGCTGTACCTCCAGCCCCCCCCCCCCCACATTCTTGAAACTCTTCAGAGAGGCCTCACCACCAAGAGTACTTCATCAAATGTAGCTTCTAAGTTTTGAACCTCCCAGGATTCAGAATCATGAGCTAAACCAATCTTTATTCTTTAAAATTATTCTGCCTGCGACATACCAGATATAGCAACATAGAACAGACTAAAACACATACAAAAAACATAGTGAATTCCGAACATAAGTAAAGTTAGGTATACATATGTTCATAGTGGAAAGCAGAAGAACTTAAATTGGAATACATATGGGTTTGGAAAAACTTGAAATACAACGAAAGAGTTGTCTCTATCTTTGGAATTGAAATGTAACTCAATGATACCATAGACACTTGGTAATTATAGAGATAATTTAAGCTGACTTCTATTTGCTTAGATTTTAATGTAAAATCTCTTGTGATTTTATATGAGAGAAACCCAGTATAATATAAGTATGTCTAGGAATTTTTGCCTCATGCAAAAGTAGAAATTTATGATTTTAGCCAATCTTTATCTTTAATGAGTCCACTTACATTTAATATAACTTAGTAACTTTGTTTTCACTAAAACTATCCCTTATGAGTGTAGACAGAAAAATTCTTTTTTTTGTGTGTACTGAGAGTTAAATTCAGGACCTTGAGCTTGCCAGGCAGGTGCTTGTACCTCTGAGCTGTATCCCTGGTCTGACAGAAAAATTCCGAACGAATCATTAACAAGTCAAATCTAGAATTCATAAATACTAAGCTATGACAATCATAGAGTTTGTTCTAAGCATATGGAGTCAAATTTAAATCATTCAATGAAATTTACCATGTTAACAGAATAAAGGCAAAGTAGGATCATTTTAATATATAGGGAATGAACATTTGAGAAACTTCACTATTTATTCATAGCAAAAAATCTTCTGATTTCTATAACTAGAAAGAAGCTTCATCAGTTTGGTAAAAGAATCTGCCAGACATCTTTTGTTAACTCCATATTTATTGGTTAGTACAAAGCTTCTCTCCTGTAATTATCTCCAATTTTGTTCAATATTGTATTCCTAAGCAGTTCATGGGAAAAATGCAACATAAAAACAACCCATTACACACAATGTAAAGAATTATATCTATATGCTGGTAATAAGGCACTGAGAAATAACATTTGAAGTGGTGCCATTGCACTGGGGATATAGCTCAGTGGAATAAGTGTCTGCCTGGTAAAGTGGTGCCATATATAATAACAATAAATGACCAACTGCATGAACAAAATTTCTACTTCAATCTGTAACTTGAAATTACTAAACATGTATGGAGAAATTTGATAAATCTAATGAAGCAGTGGCTAACTATGAATACTAAACTCATCAACTTATTAGGTTAGGTGTTGGCAAAACTTTTCTGTCAAAGTCTATGTTTTAGGCTTAGCGAACCGTATGGTGCCTGATGATGCAGGATGGAAGCATCCATTTCCAGAAGGACCTCCTTCGAGTACAATGGAGTTTGAATATTAATGAACTTTCATGCATTGTTAAAATAATGTTCCTCTGAATGCTTTGGACCCTAATACATTAGTGAAATAATGAAAACATTAGTGGGTTGTAGTTCATCTACACCCATATTGTGGACTGAATTTTACCTCTCAGCAATAGTTGGCTGTCCTCTGTTTTATAAAAAGAACATAATCTCTACTTGATTTTGACATTGCAAAGGTTTCTTGGAGGTTTCCAAACCATTAGGTAAGAAAAAAATCTATACATTGTATTCAACAGCATGTAGAACTTTGTTTGCATCACTATTACTATGTGTGTATAAGCAAGCTATCATTTTGGAGATGGTACTGAAGCAAATACACTGACAGAGAATTTCTACACAGAATATATAAAGTACTCCTTAATATCAATTAAAACAAAAAAAGAGAGACATATCAATCTTTTTTTTCAAAGATAGGCAAAATCTTGAATATGCACTACATAAAGAATTTCTAAATGGGTAGTAGGCACATGAACATATAGTTTTAAATCTTACTGGTTATCAAGAAAATGTACCAACACAACAAAATTGTACTCTAAGCCACCACAAGAGCTAAATTCTAAAATCAGATATTAAAATAAATGCTCATTTGGTAAGGACACAGCAGTTACAAGTTTCATACATTGTTGATGTGATCATTTTATAAACCTTTTTGGTAAATTCTATGAGTTCAAAAATATGTTCATCTGATTGCATATACAATTTAATTTAACTTTGCTCAATAATCAAAGTAATATTTTGGAATCCTTCTACTAGACTCTTGAGTTTACCTCTTAATTGCTTTTAAATTGAGAGTGACAGAGAAAGGTACACTTTTTAGGGTTCTTCAAAATATGAACAGAGGTTATAGAAAGAAACTCGTTTAATTTCCCCAGATCCCAAATGGGCCATTTGAGGGGACTTCATTTAGTCCAGCTGTTCTAAATGAGGGACATTTTGTTTCCTTAGGGACATTTGACAAAGTCTGTCACAACTAGTGTATGTGGAGGATGTTATGGGTAGAGGTCCAGGATGCTGCTAATTTTTTTAAAACTATGGACAGGGAAGTGTCCCCAACAAGTTACCCATCTCAGGTCAGTAATTATGAGCTTGAGAAACCCTGCTCAATTTCATGCTCGCATTGCAAACCTTCTACAGCTTCCTCATTGCTTAGTTTTCTCTCTGCATTTCCCTCAACAATTATCCGTATTTATTCTTCTGATCAATATGCATTAGCCCATGTTCTGAGATTTTTGAGCCAAATAAATCAGAGGTCCTGGTGAGAAAGAGGGAAGACTGTACCATCATGCTACACCTCATGTATGTTAGAGCATTTTCCCCAACGGTGAGGGTGCTCTAAGAGGAACTGAGGCACACACATTTCTCTGTCTCTCTCTCTCTCCCTCTCTCTCTCGCCTTTTTGAGACAGAGTCTCACTATGTCATTCAGGCTGGCCTCAAGCTCACTATGTAGCCCAGGCTGAATTCACAGCAATCCTCCTGCCTCAGCCTCCAGAGTGCTGGGATTACAGGCATGCACCACCATGCCAGGCTGTTCAGTTTTCTTTAAAAATAAACAAATTAACTGAGATTTGTGGTCATACCATAAATTAACTTTAACTCAATCTCAGTATGTAGTAAAGGGGTCAAAATTACATTGTGGAACAGTTTCTCAAATCTATTTGTGTTAAAATAAACATGGAAAGTCCATATATGTTCTTACTCTAAATAATTTACTGTCATAATAGCATTCACTAAAATGAACATGAATAGCAATGCTGAAAAATGATAAATAATTTGAGAAGTAATGTGGATAACGACAACCTTCTCCCTTTGCACAATCTGAGATTATAGTATTTATATGATGCAAAATCAACATGCTTTGGAGTCAGAAGGTGTGTATGGTGGCAGCAACTTTGGTAGGGAATACACTGATGTTATGTGAAATGGTCATAAGAAACTATGTGAGGACAGTATAATACTGATTTATAACCAAAATAATGAATTTTTATGAAGACTTGAAACATTGCAACACTTAAGTAGACTAGATATTGTCATGGTGGTCATTGTGGGGACACGTCTCAGCAAAATCTCTTCATTTAACATTTCTTCCTCAGGTCTTGGGAAACTGCTGAAAGTTTGCATTGCTGAACTGAATTCCCAAGTCACTCGTTGTTGAATCTCAGGAGTCCCAAAGGCATCTCTGACCCTTGTGGCAGATGTATGGGTTATGAACACTTCATTGATGTAAATAACACTTTAATGTCATGTTTCGTTTCTTGCTCGTGCATTTGTTTAGCCCTCATGTTACAGTAGGTCTGTAGTACTGCCAAGGGGATGTAACAAATGTATTTTGCCTAGAAGAATAATCTTTATCACCAACGAAAACAATTTATTTCGCACTTCATTACTGCTATCATTTAGTGAGTTATTTTTAATGCTCAATTATCAGTAGATGTTTATAAACACATAGAGGGCATAAGAATATCATTTTTTCTCAACAGACTATTTGACATTTCTTAGCTAGCAAGAGGTTAAATGAGAATTGAACACTGCATGGATCATCTATTCTTCTATTGTTGATATTCTAGATTTCAGCACATTCCCAAAACAATGGAGTAGTTGCAGGAGGGACATGGACTAAATTTGTTAACTGTCCATATCACATTTGCTACATCTCACATACATAGGTTCAGTTACATAAATGTTTTGTAAGATTCCATTCTAATTGTGCTGCCTCTTCACATAAAACTCTGACAAGTTTCTCATTGTTTGAATTAAGATGGAGAACTTTACTTTCTCTCAACTGGAATAAGGCTGAATTCCTATGTATTTAGCACATATTGAAATTAGTGTTTTCTGTTATAATGATTTTTATATCCCTGTCTCTCTAATTGGGTTATAAACTCATTGAAGCCAATATGTACATTGCTTTGTAGTACTTTTAGTAAAAGTACTTGGAAAGATTAAAACTTCTGGTGCTTCTTGATGGCTCGTCAATTCCTTTGTCAATATATTGCAGGAAAAAGAAAAATAAGAGAAATAGTCATTTTATAAAGAGAATTGAAATGGAGCTGAAAAAGCCTAAAACTCACAGGTCTTGATAAGTTAGACAGTCTTACAATTTATAGATAAGGAAAAGAAGACAGTTCAACACATCTTTGGAAGACAATGTGTCTTTGAAACCAGTCTTTTGGCAACTGGCAAATGTTGTCTCACAAGTCTATTGATTTAAAGTTACTATGGTATGGGTGAAGGGTGCAATAGACTCAAACAGATGTGAGATTTACATCTAGGAAAATGCTTTATGTATAAATATTTGCACTTTCCACTAACTAGAAGAAAAGCACAAAATTTATTCAGTTTTGTGGGAAATACATTGTCCCCAAATAGCTGGGATTAAAATTTCCTTTGTTTAAAATTAAAATGGAATTGGATTCTCTGCACTTCCATTAGCAGGTATAAGCTGAAAACCTATGCTACCATCAGGGGAAATATTTACTAATGTCCACTTCAGATGTAGCTTTGCAGCACCATGAGCAAAGTCCCCTTTTCGACTGAAATCAGAACTACAGAGATATATGAAAAATAGAAACTAATTAGGAAACTTCCCAAGCCAGTTTGCAGTCTTATCGCGGTTGCACCATAGAATACCACAGCCTATCAACTGTTGAATATCTCCTGTTTTTTTCCTTATCAAATAGCAATTTTATTGTGGCTACTGTCTCTCATGCGCCATGGAATATTGGTTGTGAAAGTAGGGACTAGTTGTAAGTAACTCATCTCTGGGTTCCCGTGTATCTGTACCAAAAGAAACGATCCTTGCTAGACAGAACTTCACAGTATCTAGACTCTGGGCTGAATGCCATAACTGGATGGAACTCTAAGTTGTCTTCTGGAGAGGTGGGGGAGTTAGAGGGAAAACTGAAATATGTATTTGTTGACATGAGTGACAGAAGTGGCAGAAACTATGCTGTACATTTACCACTCTACTTTACACTTGTAGCACAAAAGACCTTTCCCAGACTCTGTAGTAATTAGGTTGGGCCACATGACTTGGTGGCCCAACCTGACTCTCCATGCTACCCATTACCTTGGAGATCACCTGGAAAGTTTAGGCATCCAAAGATGAAAGACTCTAACTTCCTAAGTGACTATTCGAAGCACAGGCCTTTGGTCTGACCACATCTCTCCTCCCATGTGTGAGAGAGTGTAGCCCTAACTTTGACTGAAATAAGCCACAAAATAAGAGGTGTTTGTTGCTGCAGCTAACATAGCCTAACACTTTGCTCTTCAGGAATATTAGAAATGAAAAATATGCTCATAAGAAAAAATACGTGGTATGAATTATTTTTATTATTGTAGTTGACATACAAATATATGTTTCGGTAGTTTTAATTGTAGTACATATCTGTTATTTTCATGTACCCCCTCAAACATGTTTCTGTACTTGATGACTCTAATATGATTTATTAATATTCAGTAACACTGATTTCATTTACTCAGTAGTTACTAGTTATAAAAACTTCTCTGAGAGTTGTCCTCCCATTGGTCTTTCAAAATCAGCAAGTACTCAAAATTCATTTACTCATTGGGATAATTGATATCCATACCATACCATAAATGAACACCAAGACCAACAACCCAGTGGCAACTGTTCAGAACCTCCCAGGCTCCCTCAGTCAAGGGCAGCTTCTTGCACGGGAGGTGCATTGTTGAAAGCTGTCATTGTGCTCTCTACACCATTTTGCTATTGATATTGTACAATTTCTCATGTACCTATTTATTTATCGATCATTTAAATCTTATTGTTGAATTATCTACTATAGGTCAGATATTTTCCTAAGCACTAAGGACACACTACAGATAAAAATAATTGCCATTCTTTCTAGAAATTTTTCTAAATGTTAAAAACTCACTCTTAGTCCCACTTGTATAGACAACCTGTTGGCAGATTGATGGTTTTACTGACAAACACGTTAGAATGTTTTGTATAACTTTAAAAAATATGAAATATAAGAGAAACAATGTTATAGGTAGACTTTGATATTGTATTTTTAAAGGTTTAACATAAGCTAGAAAACTGACCTCATGAGTTTATCTTCACTCATACTACTAGGCTAGAATGTGTCTCAAGCAATTTTTAAAAATTCATGTGTTACTTTTTATATTTTCTGAATTGTTATTTTTTTACTGTTACATTGCATGACATCACAGTGTCATAAAAATAAACCAATGATTCAAAAACTATCTATTGAAGAGGAATCTGCAATGGTTAAAAATAAGTTTTTATTGGAAACTCAGTCTATTTCCTTAACTTCTCAGAATACTGTTATTATGAACCTTTATCAACAAGGAGCATAAATCCTTCAAATAATAATTAACTTTTTATATATTTCAAACAATATTTAGAGAATAGGGTAAAATAATGCCTTGTAATGTTAAAAAAAAGCATGATTGTAAGTTATAGAATCAGATAGAAGTCACAGTATTGCCAAAAAGTTGTAAAACTTACACATTTTATGAAGACTACATTTCAAAGATATAGAGTAGACTGACTAGCTGGCAATATTGTTTAATCTGAAGACACTCTTAGGTAATGTATCAGTGGCATATTACATGAAGGTTTAATTATTATATGTCCTAACATATATTTTACTTCGATGTTGAATAAAATTTCCATCTGATTTAGATAATAAGTATTTTGAGAAGCCAAATATAAACTGGAAATAGTGTTTGGTTCATGTGGTGGATTAAGTTATGGTCCGTTTGTAACACCCAGCTGAACAGAATCAGCATGGTGCTGGGTGTGGAAGGCCCACTTGAGGATTGTTGCCAACAGCATAGAAAGAGAACTGGAGGGGAAGCTTGTGCTCTGTTGATTCTCCTGGAGAAGCTCGTCACACTGGCTTTCCTGATATGAATTCAACTGTTCTCATCACCTGAGGAGCTCAGGTCCTTGCTCTCACTGAGGATGCCTGCACTTCTCTTTGGGGGCTTTCTGGTCCTTACCCTGAGCGTCACTTCCTGGCTCCAGAGCAGATTCCTCAGCCTGCTGGCACAGATCTGTCATCCACTTGTACAGACTTTCCAACTTCTACTGGGCCTCCCCAGTGTAGATCCTTGATACTGACTTTCATGAAACATTATCATGGGCTCTAGGCCTCTATTTGGTCTCATGGAGGACACTGTCATGTGTTGCAAGTCTTTAGCTGGTCCCATGCAAGACATCACTGTGGGATCCAGGACCTCAGCCAGATTCTTTGGGTCTCTAGTATGTGGGCAGATCTCCAGCACTCTTTTCCTCTTGACTCTTTGGGTAACTATTATAAAATAATCCTATAAATTATTGTGGACTATATTAAATCTTTTCCCTTCTAAATCCTGACTACAATAGTTCATAATTGACATAGTATAAGCTATCTGACCAACAAGGGAAAGCACTGTCATGTGAGAAAAAGAGCTTGGAGAAAAATGACAATCCACTTACCTCAGTAATTATAGAATATCTCTTCTAATTTGATTCAGTGATGAAGAGAATAAATATAATTGAAACTACAATCATACTTTACCTCTAAAGATATGCTTTTTCAACCTAATGTGTCCATCTAGTGGGAGGAAAGAAAAGATTTATTTTAAAAATGATTTATTCAGGTAATTGCTATTATCAGAGGGATATGCAGGCCTCTGATTAATACAACCTACTACTTTAGAACAAAACGATCATGATTTTAAGCACAAGACAATTCAGGATTTCTAAAAAGAAATGCATTATTTTCTAACTTGCTTCGTGACCATAAGACTGACTTCTAACTTTCATTCATTGGAAGAACCAATCAGTCTTATGTCACTGAACATGTTTAGGAAAATCATCAAATTTCTGCCAGAGAGAACAAAGAAATAGTTACAAAAACTGAACACATGAAAAGGTTGATTAAAAAACAATTTTCTAGTACCACCCAAGTTAGAACTCTTCAGCTACTACTCGTAGCTTCTGTTTTTTTTTTTATAAGTTCCATCCAAAGCTAATTTATTCATTTTTAAGACTTTTTAAAAATAAGAGAAGGAAAACATATTAACAAACACATATCCATTTACAAAATAGCATGAGAACAATACAAGCAATACAGAGTTACAAAGTGGTAGGAAATTAACAATGGTTGTTGTATTACATACTTGTATCTTCAAAGTGGTGTCTCAGGAAGACAAATAGAGATATGCAAGATTGATCAAATAATTAACCATTAACTGTTCCTTTCAGTAAAGCGATAGAAGTCAGTAGTACAGCTCTGTTACATATCCTGTATATACATACGTACATAATTTTCCCTTCTTTCTTTTCTCTTTTCCCTCACCACCCAAGTTAAAACTCTTCAGCTACTACTGGCAGCTTCTAAAGATGCTGTGTTTCACAGCTAACCTCTGTCAAATTGCTGAGTGGTCTTCACTGGGAGAGAACAAGGACTTCTGGGTTCAACCCAAATAGCCAGAACCATCTGCTAGACCCATGAACTGCCTTTCTCAGAAGCCTTTAATTTCAAGTCAGTTTTTCCATTAGTGGAAACAGACACAACAGAAAGTACTCTGGCTCAAGCCATCCATTATCAAATCAAATATGAAAATAAAGACTAACAATTACTGCTTTTAAAATAAAATGTTTAACTATATTAATCAAAATTATAAGGGGCCTATTAAAATTTCATATTTAACGACTTTTGTCAAACTCCTACTGGTGAGTTTTGAGATGGATTATCACTCTTTCCCTTTAATTCAGACCTAGGAAAGTCTTCACATCCAGTCTCTAGCCCAAGAAAATGTCCAGTGTACATATCTCTAGTCCTATGAGTGATATGTAACATGACCTTTTTTAGGGTCATCTTTCTTTGGGGCACTATTCCTCTTTCTCATTGTCCTTTGACTATGAAATTTACTGTAGTCAGAGAACAAGGCCCAGATGAAGGATATTTGACTCTCAGCCTTTCCTAGTGAGACTATGATTTAGCAAGACCTTTGTAAAAGTGTAGACATCACAGGCTTTGGTGACAGATAATGCTGTATGTGCTCATGAGAACACAGATGTATTCCAATGGTCACAAATGTATTGGTTCTGATTTGGTACAATGCTGGACAAAGTAGATAGATAAGTTGGGGTTCGAGCAGTAAAGAAACAGCATCCTGAAAATTATTTACCTGAAAACAAATTTACTAAAGAGGCTATTTAGGGTTGATGAAAGTTTCAGAAAGTTCCATGGTTGTTGAGCGTTTCTCCTTAGCCTTCTTCCTGGCCTTGAGAGTCTTGGTCGTTTGGCTCACTTGGTCCAACCCAGCTAATAAAGGACATGGTACCTGAGTGTTGACTGGTTTCCAGGACACAGGAATGAAAAGAAGGGAATGACCGCAAAGTGGCATGGCTCCCAGAACAACTGATAAAATGAACTTTGTATCTGAGCTGCTTTACTTATGTTTGACAGCTGGATATTTTCCACCGTTAGATCTCTAGTTTGTCTGTGGCAAGGCCTTGTGTTTCTTCTTGCTTGGGCTGCTCTTTCCCCCTGACTGCACTGTTCACTCCAGGGTCTATATGTAACATGGCGTCCAGCTGGGCCTCCATTAATAAGCTAGGACTCTGGTTCCATTTAGGGCCTTAATGGCCAGAGGTGGTGTGCATCTATTTCTTGAATATTGTTCATCTACACCATTGACTTTGAAGAGGAACAATGAAAAGTTATTGATTTTGAGATTGGAATTTGTGTGCCTATCAATCAGAGGAAATAATTCTCTTTTTACTTTTAATCAAGGTAGTATTTTATGGTTTTGTACACTGTAAATAATTTTAAAGCTGTTAATGCATACATTTAGTATCCATTGAGTTTACAGAATAAATGCTCCTGATTCTCAAAAAGTAGGTATTTCCTATACCATTGTAAGGGTGAGACAATGAGCTATCAGACAATTTCTATACCTAGCCCAAGAGCAGACATTTCATAAAGAACTAAGCATTTGTAAATAGCCATTCTGGGATTTGCATGTTAATTTTCCCTGTACAGATATAATGGTCAGTGATGACAGGATGTTGGAGAGACCTTCCCTTGACAGCTTGGATGTGCTTCAGGTGAATAAAGGAAATATCCCACTATATGAAGGGGGCTTTTTCTTTGGTAAAACTATGCTTATTCATGTGCTCAGTATAACTTTAATAAAGTCTTCCTGGCTCACTAATTATAAACTATATGGCATACTTATAAATTATATGACCTTCTATCAATATTCATATCCCACTTTTACTGTTTAACCATTGTCTTTTTCCTAGATTAGAATTTCTATGAGGTATTTGTCTGATTTACAATGCCACATCTCCAGTGCCTAGGATGGGCCCTAACATGTAGTAGATGCTCAATGTTTGCAGAATGAATAAACTTCAACTTATTCTACCCAGGGTTCACTACACATAAGAAGCCCTAATCTGTGACTGTTTATACCCTGGATCAATGAATGATTTTTTTTCTTGTACTTATATCCAATAATAAGTAGCCTGATATTCTCATGAGTCAATTTAATGAACACTAAAGAAAATATAAAAGAAATTACTCTTGCTTAATCTTTTTCCCGTTCTGATACTGGAATTCACGTTTTACTGTTTTCTTTGTACGAAGATCTCTGTTTTCTGATATTTTTGCTCCGGTTGCAATTGAAATAACTATCAGTGGATATATTTACCCTTGCAAAAGGCATACCATATTGAGTGGACCTTTTTCTATTTTAGATGTCCTTTTTCTAGGCGTAGATAGTGCAGGACTGGAATATTCACCGTGGGTGGCAAAGTTAAGTGGATTTGTGGGTTTGTAGTCATGTGAAATACACAGATGCAGAAAAGATGGGCTGTGTGCAGAAATATGTAAATAGGAAATGTTTAATTTCATTTTAAGGGGTCAAATCTTATTTGAAGTTAACCGCAAGTGAGAGAATTTCTTTATAACCTTCAAAAGCCTTTTAAAAATCCTAATTATGCACACTTGTTAAGAAATGCCAACTGGTGATTATTTAAGGGAAGATAAGACAACCAAGCCTTGATAAAAGACATCAGCACTAACAGCACATATATTTATTTAGTTTTAATTACCTAAATGGTTACTTTTTTTATCCATAAAATATAGAGCATTTGTATGTGTTTTGCTCTTTTATTGAGACTGAAAATTTGAAAACAAAAATAAACCTAACTTTGACTTGAGAAAGTCATGGGTATATACCAGTGTTATCTCTGCTGGTAATTAATGCTATTGAAAGGCCTAGCAGGATTATCCTGCCTTCTTTTTATCTCTGCAGGACGGGTAGCTTCAGATAGCCTCCCACCTCCCATTGCCAGTTGCATGTCATCTAAAAACCTAGGAACAGCAGCAACTGCTACCATAAATAGTCCTGCGGCTCTTCCTCCAGAGTATGAACTAAAAGATGACAAGCAGTGATAAAATTATCTAATGATCAGTTTTTTTCTCCCAAAAGTTGTAATGTCAAGATTATCTGTGGAAGGAGTACCAGAGCATTTTCTTGCTTTGACAAAAAGCAAAAAAACCTTTATCTAAATCTCTTTCATATAAAGATTTGCCTATATCTGTTTCCATAAACACAGTCACAATATTTTCTTTTTCAAAAAAATTCTCTGCATTCTTCAGCTGTGAATATTGGCATTATCTGAAATGATTGGAGGGGTGTTTGATACTAGGTTGTTTCTCAGTGTACAATACTTCTTGCCTTCCAAACCCCAAAATTGGACTTATGATAGTTTTATGAGGAAACTTGAAAAGGGACTGTAAGAAAAAAATGGGAGACCTCCAAGAGTTTCTATAGTCTTTGCAGTGAGATGTCTTTAAGAGGATAAGCCACAGCATGCATGTCATAATCATACGCTGTGTGACAGCTTGTGCTGAATATCATCAAAGGACTTTGTGCAGATACATGAATGACTCTTATCTTTCCATGTGTATTTATATAACCACATTTTCTGATTGCAATTACCTTCAGAATATTTTATTTTTTTAACTTGCTATTGAAAACCAGTATATACTATAAAGTACATAATTTCTAGTTTTAGTAAATGTATGGAGTAAACCTTTTTTGTTTTATGATTTAAGAATAGATTGCCTTATTTTATTTCCAGTATTATAAGAGATAAATTAACTGCTATAAATATTCATGGAAATATTGCTAAGTGTCTTGAAAACCAGTTTTTCTATTTTTTTTTAACAAACAGAAATGAAATCAGTGAAAAAAATTCTATGTCTTCCACAATAAGAATTTAAATTACAATTGTCTGGCCACCTTGGGCAATGAAAGAATATTTAGTCTGTGATAATTTGTAGTAGGAATAGGAAAATATGGTTGATGGATGATTTTGTTTTTATCACAGATCAAGAAACATAACATCCACAGGTGGAAATAAGAGTTCTTAAAGCCATATTTTAATTTCATAGCATAGCTATTAAATAAATGGAACAATATGGGAAATACTTTAATGAAGTTTTTCCCTCTCTCCTCTCACAAGCTAAATTGTTTGCTATTTCTGAGAGTAATGCTATTGTACTTGTTAGATAATTTACAGTAAACACACATCCTCTTAATCACATCACAGAAGCTTAAATAGATTTGTAAGACCATTAAAAAATCAATACTTAGCTTTTAGGTGATGAATTAATTAATAGAGTGTGAATGCTTTAGAGTCTGCATTACCCAGAATGCACTCTGTCTTGCATAACATCACACTCAGTGGAAACACAAGGTAGCTGGCTGGGAAGTGCTAATAGAAATATATCACTCCCTGCTTCTTAATGAGAATATTTTAGTCAGACCTGGTTTTTGGAAAGATATATGACGCAGATATTTTTCAGTGACACATAGTGATGGAAGAAAGAAATGTCGTTGAATAAAATTTGGAGAAAATATATTCAGAGGCATCCTGATTCTTTTTCATTGGTCAGATAAAAGGTCATGATTCATACAGTGGCATGATATGAAATTACAAAGAACTGTAAGGATTAGATCTTTGTCAAACAGTTTTATCATTCTCTTCCAGAAAAAAAATATAAAAGGTCTTTTTCTATGAAATTGATCACATTTTTCTAATTTCATCTGAGTTTATTTTGTTTAATAATTTTCCCAGACTTTCTTTCCACTTTTAAAACTTCCTCCCTAATTACATCAAATGAGATTTCCGTGGGCAAGTGCAATCAGGTACTGGTCCTTGCCTTCCATGGTTTATAATCTCATTGGTTAATAGCGTGAGATAGACTACTATTAAAAACAAAAGAGTAATTAAAATATGGGAAGCTCTATGTTTGGAGGGGACAAAACATATAATTATGGGAATGACCTTTCAAAAAATAGAACACCAAGTTATGTATACCAAATTAAGTATGAAACTTTGTACTTCAGACTATGATTTCAGTTTCACCTGTACTCTCACTGAGAATAACCTGAGAAATCAGGAAATGTTTTAAAAAGAAAAAAATCTGTTTAAAAATACAAGAAAGTTATTGTGGCAACCAGAACCTCTTGGGGGAAGAATAAATCTCTGAGAAAGTGAAAACATGCAGGAATGGAAAATCCAACTATCACCTCACGGCATTAGCTGATTTGATATACAAAAGAAAAAAAATAGGACCAAAAATCTTGGACCAAGAGCTCTAGTTGAGAGAAGAATCAGGAAGATTTTGTCAATCTTGTAGAAAAAGAAAAATAAATGATGCAGATGAGGAGATTAGACTCTAATTCAGATAGAAATCGATAGCAAAATGTTAATAAAAAACTCAACCTTTGGTAAATGAAATGACCCACTTCTAAATAACCTGTTTCTCAAATAAGATATCCAAAGAAAATTACCTCTGATTATGTGAAAATGAAAATAAGATACAGCAAACTTGTGGGATGGCACTAAAGCTGAGCTAGGAAGAAAACATGCAATTGGACATTTTATACGAGAAAATTTGAAGGCCTGGATATTGATGACCTAACTAGCTATTCCAAGAAACTAGAAAAAAGGACAGCAAATTAACCTCAGTGAAAATAAGAGGGAAAAGTATATATGATAGCAGAAATAAATGAAACAGTCAAATGAAAATATCAGCAGTGAAAATATGATTCTCTGAAATGAATTGAAATTCTTAGGCCTACAGAAAGATTCACAGAAAAAGAAAAGGTCAAGTAAGCATGACAGAGAGGAAGCCAATTTTCAATCACAGGAATACAAAAAGAGATCATGAAAGATCCTTTAGGTATTTTAAACAGCACAAGAATATTACAGAAACCTCATGTCAAACCCTGCACATTATATAAGATGGACAAATTGCTAAAAAACTCAGTGTATCACCTCTGAAACTATAAAGTGGAAATAATCCTATATCTGTGAATAAAATTGACTTTACAACAATTTATTAATAAATCCTAACAGTACGCATACATTTCCAGAGAATATGAAAACATGAGAGACCACTCCCACCTTGATTTAAGCTGGTAGTACAACTCTCGTACCAAAAGCTACATTCTACTGGAAAGGAAATGTGAGGGCCTATCCCTAGATAAACAAGCCTTTTTATTCAGTTTTTAGTTTTCATTAATACACTTTTACTTTACAAAGGGCTACATTCCCTATGGGGAGCTGGTCCATGCACATAACACACTGCAATTCTTCCTTTTATCTCCTTCCCTTCCCTCTTTCCTCCTCCCTCCTTTTCCTGATGGTCCTCCCAGTTGACAAATATCTGTTGCCCTACTTCCTATTGTCTTTTATTTGGTTCTTTACTTACATTTCAGCTTTCTCATGTAGGAGAAATCATGTGATATTTAACCATGAGCATCTGATTTATTTCACTTAACATTATTATCTCATAATCCATTTTTCTGCAAATAACTTGAGTTTATCCTTCTTTATTCTCTATTGTACATAAATACTATATTTTCTTTATCCATTCATCTGTGGATGGGCATGCAGGCCATAAGATCTAGCTAGTATAAATTGTGCTAATGTAAACTTAAGTATGTGTCTATCACCTGTAATATGATATCTGTAACACTTTTGGGAAATTACCTAAAAGGGGAACGGCTGGGTCAAATGGAGTCACTAGGCTTTAGCTTGTTGAGGAATCTCCATATTGATTCCCATAGTGGTTGTACGAGTTTATCCAATGATGTTTAAGGATTTGTTTTTCACTGTAACCTCTCCAAATTTTTTTAAATTTTTTATTTTTTTATTTTTTAAAGTATAAAAGAAAAAGAACAACATCAACAAAAAAGAGGAAAACATTAACAAAGAGACACAAAGTAGCACATAACAGTACAATCAAAATTGAATTATGGACAAAGCAACAGGGAACCAACAATGGTTGTTGAATTACATATTGATAACTTCAAAGTGTATGCTCAGAAAAACACATATAGACATACAAGACTGATCAAAAAACCAGTCATCAACGATTCCTTACCATAAAGCAACATAAGACAATAGTAGAACCATGTTAGCCATCCTGCACATATGTACATACATACATACATACATACATACATACATAAACATTTGCTCTTTCTTCTTTTTCTCCTTTCCCTCATACCATCTGTTCTTTACTTTTGAGCAGATTTCCTTCACACCTCTTAGTTTATATTCCCACCCTCAGGTTCTTACACCAGTGACTCGGTACGCTGCTTGCATATGTACCTCTGATTTATTTCACTTATGAGTATGGTGTCTAATTGTGACCATTTGCCTACAAAAGCCCCAAATCTGTCCCTCTTTATAGCTGAGTAATATTCCATTACATAAAAATGCCAGTTTTTTAATCCAGTCCTCTGTGGATGGGCACTTGGGTTGCTTCTACATTTTAGCTATTACAAATTGCCCTGCTATAAACAAGGGTGCACATATATCAGAGTGATATGATGTTTTCAGATCTGCTGGGAAAATACCCAGAAGGGGAATAGCTGGGTTGAATGGAAGCTCTAGACCTAGTTTGCTGAGAAATCTCCAAACTGCTCTCCACAGTGGTTTCACCAGTCTGCATTCCCACCAGCAGTGCAGTAGAGTCCCTATTTCTCCACAGCCTCGCCAGCATTTGTTATTGGATGATTTCTTAATACTGGCCAGTCTTACTGGGGGGAGATGAAATCTCAATGTTGTTTTTATTTGCATTTCTCGAATGACTAAAGATGTGGAACATTTTCTCATATATTTATTTGCCATTTGTATTTCTTTGTCTGAGAATTGTGTATTCATCTCAGATGCCCATTTCTGGATTGGGACTTTGAATTTGGACAGCTTCATGTTTTTTAATTCTTTGTATGTTCCAGATAGAAGACCTTTGTCTGAGGGCAGCCAGCTAGGATTTTTTTCCCAATTTGTGCGTTTTCTTTTGACTTTGCTGGTGATTTCTTTAGACGTGGAAAAACTTTTCAGTAGGATGAGGTCCCAGTTATTGATTCTTTGAGTTGTTTCCCTTGCAGTTTGATTTTTCTTCATGAACTCTCTGCCTACTCCTATGTCTTCAAGATTTTTACCTACTTTCTCTTCCAACAGATTTAGAGTTTCTGTTTTAGTGTTGAGATCCGTGATCCATTTTGACTTGAATTTGGTGCATGGTGATAGACTTGGGTTTAGTGTCAGTTTTTGGCAAGAGGCAAGCCAGTTTTTCCAGCACCATTTATTAAACAGGCTATCTTTTTTCCAGTGAGCTTTGTTGACCCCTTTGTCAAATATTAGGTGGCTGAGTGGGTGTTTCGTTATGGTTGCATCTTCCAGGCTGTTCCATTGATCCTCAGGTCTGTTTTTTAATCAGTACCAGGTTGATTTTATTACAGTAGCTTTGTAGTATAATTTCAGGTCAGGGATTGTGATTCCACCTGACTTGTCCTTGTTGCCCAGGATTGCTTTTGCTATTCTGGGTCTCTTCTGGTTCCAGATGAATTGAAGGCATATTTTCTCTAGATCTGTGAGATATGCTAATGGTAGTTTAATGGGAATTGCATTGAATCTGTTTAACAGTTTTGGTAGTATGGCCATTTTCACAATGTTGGTTCTTCCTAACTATGAGCAGGGGATGTTTTTTCCATTTATTGAAATCCTCTTCGATCTCTTTTTTTCAGAGTATTGTTGTTTTCATTGAATAAATTTTTACATTCTTTGTTAGATTGATTCCTAAATATTTCAATTTCTTGGATGCTATTGTAAAGGGTATGGTTTCCTTAATTTCTCTCTCAGTGTGTTTGTTGTTTGTGCATAGGAATGCTATTGATTTTTGGATGTTGACTTTGTATCCAGCTACTCTGCTGAATTTGTTAATTAATTCAAGCAGTCTTCTTGTGGAGTTTTTGGGGTCCTCCATGTAAAGTATCATGTCATCTGCAAATAGTGATAGTTTAACTTCTTCCTTTCCTGTCCTTATTCCTTTTATTTCTCTCTCTTGTCTAATTGCTCTGGCTAATGCTTCCAGAACTATGTTGAATAGGAGTGGTCACAGTGGACATCTTTGCCTTGTTCCTGACTTTAAAGTGAAAGTTTTCAGTTTTTGTCCATTTAGTATGATGTTGGCTGTTGGTTTGTCATAGATGGCTTTGCTCAGATTGAGGTAGAGGCCATGTATTCCTATTTTTTTCTAGGGTTTTTAACATGAATGCATGTTGGACTTTATTGAGAGCTTTTTCTGCTTCTGTTGAGATGATGACATGGTTTTTGTCTTTGGTTCTATTGATATGATGTATTACATTAATTGATTTGCGAATATTGAACCATCCCTGCATTCATGGAATAAACCCAACCTGGTCATGGTTTATAATTTTCCTTATGATTTACTGCATTCTATTTGCTAGTATTTTGTTGCATATCTTTGCATCTATGTTCATTGGAGAGATTGGCCTATAGTTCTCTTTCTTGGTTGGGTCCTTTTCTGGTTTTGGTATCAGTATACTTTCCTCCAGAAATGAGTTAGGGAGAATTGCTTCCTTTTCAATTTCATTAAAGAGTTTGAGCAGTGTTGGTATTAAATCTTCTCTGGATGTTTTATAGAATTCTCCTGTGAATCCATCAGGGCCTGAGCTTTTCTTTGTTGGTTTTTAATGACATTTTTAATCTCATTAATTCATATTGGGTGGTTCAGGATTTTTACGTCTTCCTGATTCAATTTTGGTAATTTGTACATTTCTAGGAATCTGTCCATTTCTTCTGAGCTTTCTATCCTATGGGAGTAAAGATTTTCAAAGTAGGTATTAATGATCCTTCGAATTTCTGTGGGATCTGTAGTGATTTCATCCTTTTCATTCCTTATTGCATGAATTTGAGTTCTTTCCTTTCTTATTTTGATAAGGTTGGCTAGGGGTTTATCAATTTTATTTATTTTTTCAAAAAACCAACTCTTTGATTCACTTATGTTTTGTATGGTTTTCTTCATCTCAATTGTATTAATTTCTGCCCTGAATTTTATAATCTCCTCCCTTCTTTGGGCTTTTGGGTTGTTGCTTTTGCTTTTTTTCTGAAAGTTTGAGGTGTAGCATTAGGCTGTTTATTTGCTCTCTTTCTGTTTTCTTTATATATGAGTTCATTGCTATAAATTTTCCTGTGATGATTGCTTTCATTGCATCCCACAGATTCCTGTAGTTTGTATTTGCATTTTTATTTGTTTGTAGGTATTTTTAATTTGTTCTTTAATTTCTTGTGTGACTCATTGGTTATTAAAGAGGTTGTTAATTTCCAAGTGTTTATGTGGTTTTTGGAATTCCCTTTGTCATTAATTTCCAATTTCATTGCACTGTGGTCAGATAATATGCATGGGATAATTTCAATTGTTTTGTATTTAGGCAGATGTGCTCTATGGGCTAGAATGTGGTCAATTTTAGAGAAAGACCCATGTGCAGCTGAGAAAAATGTGTATTCTGATGTTGTGGGGTGAAACACTCTGTATACATCTACTAAGTCCATTTGTTCACACCTTTGGTTCAAGTCTGTTATTTCTTTGCTGATGTTTTCTCTGGTTGACCTGTCTCTTTGCGTCAGAGGGGTGTTTAGGTCCTCTATTACAATTGTGTTATTAATTATTTGATTTTTCATGTATGTTAAGATTTGACTTGTAAAATTTGGTGCTCCATTATTTGTTGCATAAATATTTAGGATTATTATCTTTTTCTCTTTCAGCTTTGCCCTAGCTGGTATATAGTGGCCTTCTTTATCTCTTTTGATTGTTTTTGGTTTAAAGTTTACATCATCTGCAAACATAATGGCTACCCCTGCTTTTTTCTGTGAATCTGTTGCATGGAGGATAGTTTTCCATCCTTTAACTTTCAGTCTGTGGATTTCCTTTTGAGTAAAATATGTTTCCTGTATGCAGCTTATCGTTGGATTGTTTCTTAATCCACTCTGCCAATCTGTTTCTTTTGACTGGTGAATTGAGGCCATTTACATTAATTGCTATAAGGGTTATATGTTGGTTTATTCTTGCAATGCTATGTACTTGTTGTTTTCCTACGTTTTCTATCTGTTTACTTGCTTGTTCTGTTTCAGGGTTCCTTTCTGTTGTTCTTGAGATTGTGGTCGCTTTTTTCTGTCTAGAATATCTTTTAGTGCTTTTTGCAATGCTGGTTTGGCACTCATGAGGTTCTTCAGTTGTTCTTTGTCATGGAAATATTTTATTTCTCCATTGAATTTGAAGGATAGTTTTTCAGGATACATCAGTCTGGGTTGGAAGCTGTTTTGTCTCAGAATCTGTAGCACCTCGCTCCAAGCTCTTCTTGATTTCACGGTTTCTGTTGAGAAGTCTGCTGTATTCTGATGGACTTTCCTTTATAGGTGATCTGTTTCTTTTCTCTAGCAGCTTTTAGTATTGTGTTCTTTTGCTGGATGTCTGGGATCTTGACTATTATATATCTGTGTGTGGTTTTATTTGGGTTATGGCTTGTTGGTGTTCTATATGCCTCAATTAACTATACTTTAGTATCTTTTACCATGCTTGGGAAAATTTCTGCTCTTATTTCTGAAAATATTCCTTTTATATCATTTGTGTTGCCTCCTGTTGTTTCACTGCCTCCTATTCCTCGGATATTATTTCTTTTTGCCTCATCTTGCAGCTGTTGGATTGATTTTTCCTGGATCCTTGATGAGTTTATGAGATCCTTTCTTTCATGCTCACTAGCTGCCATGCTGTCTTCAAGATCTGAAATTCTATCTTTGGCTTCATTGAAGCGGTTTTGCAAGCTTTCATTGGAAGTTTTCATTTCCTGACAATCTCTTTGGGCCTGTTTCTTTCGTTGTAATTCATTCCTAAATTGCTCATGTAATGTTTCCATTTGTTTCCTATATTCTTCTGTTCTTTTATCTGTTTCTTCTCTATATGTGTGGAGCATTTCTTCCATTATTATTTTCACTTCATTTTTTGCCTGAGACATTATTTCTGCTTTAATCTCTTGTGTGGCCTGATGGAGTTGTTTCTTTACTTCAGATGCGATCATTTCAGAAATTGCAGATATATGGCTTCCTAGTTCTTCTATATCATTGTGTCCAGGGCTTGTTCTGGGTGGGGTTGAGTTCTGAGACTGCATTTTGCTCTTCTCTCTTGTCATTTTGGATGCCAGATGAAAAGTATGGAGCTACAAATTACCCTGGCAGCTCACTGGGCAAAGGTCCTTTGCAAAGGCTGCTCCAATTGCTCCCTCTCTTCAGGAAAATGTCCCTTAAGCTTTCTGTCAAGAGTTCCACTCAGAGGGCTGCTCAGATGCTGCTTTGTGGGCCGAGCTCCTCCCTGACCCAGAGGTCCAGGTTTTACCATGCACACGCCTCACCTGCCCAGAGTTCCATGCAGGCAGGTGGGTCACCTAGATGCTGCTTTGTGGGCCTAGCTCCTCTCTGACCCAGAGATCCAGGTAGGACCTCTCATATGCCTCACCTGCCCAGAGTTCCACCAACCTCTCCAAATTTTCCTATTATTTACTTCCTTGATAATAGCTGTCACTAGGGTAAAACGTTTTAATTTGCATTTCTCTAATGGTCAGAAATGTGGAACATTTTTAATGTGTTTATTGGTCATTTGTGCTTCTTCTAAGTGTCCATTCAATTTAGTTGCTTGTTTTTTGATTGAGTGTTTTATTTTTTGAGGGGTCTGTTTTTGAGTTCTTTGTATATTCTATATATTAGTCTTCTGTCCCTGGAATAGCTGATGAACATTTTTCCCCATTCTTAGGTTATCTCTTTACTCTGTCGATTGTTTTCTTAGTGTGCAGAAGCATTTTAATTTGATATTATTCTGTTTGTTGATTCTTGGTACTATTTTTTGTGCTACTGGGTTTCTGTTCAGAAAGTCCTTGCTTATGCCTATGTTTTCAAAGGTTTTGCCTATTTTATCTGCCAGTAGATTAAGGGTTTCTATTTTAATCTTTAGTTCTTTGATCCATTTTGGTGTTAGTTTAATGCATTGTGAGAGAGATGGGTCTAGATTCAATCTTTGGCATGTAGATAGTCAGTTTTCCCAGCACCATTTATTAAAAAGGCTATCTTTCCTCCAGGGTATGTTGAACTTTTTGTTGAATATCAAATAGCCAGATGTGCTTAGGTGTTGTTTGTGCATCCTCTATTTTGCACCATTGATCTACATATCTGTTTTTGTGCCAGTACTGCACTTGTTTTATTTTATTTTAAGTTTTATTTTAAAAAGAATGAAAAATTGAAAAAAAACATTAAAAATGATACAGAATTTCAAAGCAAGATCATAGGAAATAAAAGCTTGTTATATTACATATTGCTGTCTTTAAAATAGTTGTTCAGGTGACCAGATAAAGGCATGAAAAATTGATCAAAACACACTGGTTTTAATCAGGGTAGCTTTGTAATATAACTTCAAATCTGAGATTGTGATGCCTCCTCCATCTTGTTTTGCTATTCTGGGTCTCTTCTGGTTCTATATAAATTTTAGGATTGTTTTGTTCAGTTGTGTATAGAAAGCTGCTGGTATTTTGCATTAAAATCCATTAAATATGTATATCAGTTTTGGAAGTATCTCCATTTTGATTATATGACTCTACCTATTCAGGTTGTCATTTCATTCTCCGAAGCCCTCCTTAGTCTCTTTTCTTAGGATACTACAGGCTTTGTTGTATAGATCTGTCATTTTCTTGGTTAGGTTAATTCTTAAGTATTTCATTTCTCTTGATGGGATTGTAAGTGGTATTGTTTTACTAATTTCTTTCTCAGTTCGTTCATTATTACTGCACAGGAACATTTAAAATTTTTTTGTGTTAATTTTGTATCTTTCTACATTCCTGAATGTAGTTATTATTAATTCTAAGAGTCTATTGTTGAAACTTTTGGGGGTCTTCTGTATAGAAGATCATGTCATTTGTAAATAATGATAAAATGACTTCCTCATTTTCAATACATATCACTTTTATTTCTCTCTCTGCCTGATGGATTTGGCTAATGTTTTCAATACTGTACTGAGCAGGAGTGATGGCAGGGGACATCCTTGACTTTTTCCTAATTTTGGAGGGAAAGATCAGTTTTTTCTCATAAAGTGATATTGGCAATCAATTTTTCATAAATAGCTTTTAGGAGGGAACTGTTTGTTTCACAGATTGGAAGAATTAATATATTTCAGATGTCACTTCTCTCTGCTGATGTACAGATTGGCACTAAGGTCAATCTAAGTTTCATATAAATAGAATCAATAATAGAGCATAGAGGCTGAGACAGAAGGATTGTTGCGAGTTCAAGACCAGCCTGGGTTACAAAGTGAGCTCAAGGCCAGCCTGAACTGCAGAGCGAGACCCTGTCTCAAAAAGACACAAAATAAAAAGTAAAACATAGACACTTTTGGTATGGCTTCATTCAATTAATGTAAGGTATTACTTGTTCATCCATATGTATATTTAAAGTTTCAATAAACCACTAAACTCTTCTAAGTGGTTGTATCACCTCTTGTCTACATTTGAGGTGCTGCAGCTATCTTGTATCTAGATGTCCCCTGAAGCCTCATGCCTTCATAGGTGGGACTTTTGGGAGCTGGATGGATCTAGGACATGTGATACTGGGACAAAGGGTATGTGGTACTAAATTAGTCCCCTGATTTGAATTAGGATAGTTTTGAATGTGAGTAATGGGAAGGCCTACTCAGTGTGGGTGGTTCCACGCAAAAGGCTTGCACCCTGGAGGAGATGAAAAAGAAAGGGAGGTTTACCTAGATGCTGCTTCTGCTGCTCTGTTGCTACTGGCTGCTTTCCGTCTGCCTTGTCACAAATTGATTTTTCTCTCCCGTGCCACCCCGCCTTGGAACCAGCTGACTATGGACTGAAGTCTCTAAAAACTGTGAGATGAAGTAAAACTTCTCTTCCTTTTACTTGTAAATGTTGTGTATTCTGTCTCTGCAAGAAGAAAAATAATGAAGATGAGCAGTATATGAATTTCAGTTCTACCTCCTCACCCGTGATAAATAAGGTGCATCATTTTAGTTTTAACAGATGTGTAGTGATAGCTCATTTCAGTTTTAATTTGCCTTTTCCTAATCACTAATGATTTGAGCACCATTTAACCAGCTTATATTTTTATTCATATATCTTCTTTTTTAAAGAATCTAATCTTTTGTTTACTCATATTGAATTGTTTTTAGTTGTTTGCCTGAACAGAAGTTGTAGGTACCCTTTATATATTCTGCATATGAGTCTTTTATCAGATATAAATTACAGATATCTTCTCACAATCTGGTTTGACTTTATATTCTCTTAGGAACATCTTTTAAAGAGGAGAAAATTGTGAAAAATCTGGTTTACATTTTTTCCTTCATACATTGTGCCTTTAGAATTACAGTTATGGAATCACTGCCAAACCCATGTTCATCAAGAATTTGCTTCTATATTTTCCTGTAGAAATGTCATTTTAGGTTTTACACTAGCCTTATACTTGTATTGAGTTGGACTTTTGCATATGGTTCAAAATGGAATTAATTATTTCCCTATATCTCTGTATTAGCCACTTTCATGTCACTTGGACTAAGGACCTGACATTCACACTGTAAAGAGGAAGGATTAATGCTTGTTCTTGGTTTCAGAGCTTTCAGTCTATGGTCCGTTGACTTCAAAGCAGAAGGAGGAAATGGCAGAGGAAAGCTGTATGCCTTCTATGATGGCTGGCAAGGAGAAGTAGAGGGAGAGAGAGGCAGGGCTAGAGATAGATCCTTCAAACACATACCCAAAGTGACTCCCTCCTCACACTGGGCCCTACCTCCCAAGCGCCCATTCAACTGTGAACTAACTCATCCACTGGTGAATACAGCACCTCATGACTAATTACTTTAAAAAGTCCCACCTCTGTACATGTGAGCCTTTGGGAATAATTTAGATCTAGTTTATTCTTAAATACTTTATATTTCAACAGCACTACATATTTTTGGAATAGTTTAATTTCCACTGGTGAATTTTAATACATAGAAATACAACTGAACTGTTCATTGATCTTTTTTGATCTGCAGCCTTGCTAATCTCATCTTACTTACAATACATTTAAAAAAAAAATTTCATTAGGTTTTCTACACAAAGGATCATGATGCCTCCGGAGAAAGATAGTTCTACTTCTCCAGTCAGTATACACTTTACTGATTCTTTTCCTTGCCTTATTCCATTGGCCAATGCCTCAAGGCAAATAGTGTGTAAAAGTAATAACAGCAGACACCCTCATGTCATTCCAGATGTAGGGGAGAAGTCATCTGATATCTTGCTTTTAAGTGTTATGCTAACTGCGGGTTTTAAGATTTGTACTTTATTGCATAGAAGAAATTGCTTTACTACAATTCTTAGACAACTTGACCACACTGTTCCTACTGTGTATTTTTCACGTTTTTTGTGATTGGGTCTTTTTGAGCCTCTTAAATATATTAGCCAATAGTTTCATAAATGTGACACTTTAAGAAGTTATGTCTTCATGTATTTTCTTCCCCTTCCCTGTCTGAGCACATCTTTCTCTCTGTCTTTAGGGACTCAAGTTAAATTCATATTAAAATGTTCAGAATTATACCACTACACAATAATTATTTTGAATTATATTTTTTCTCCATGTGTTTCATTTTGGATAGTGATTATTTCCAATATTTCCTCTTGCAGTGTAAAATCTGTCATTTCCATCCTTTATGTTATCACAGAAGTTACAATTTTCATCTCTAAAGGCTTACTATATATTCAGTGTTTCTGCTTGAATTTTGAAACATATGGAATGCAGTCTTAACGGCTTTAATGTCATTATATGATAATAACATCTGTAGATTTCTGCACTGGTTTGAATTAGAGATTTTTTTCTACACATTAGGGCCATATTTTCCTGTTTCCTTGCATGCCTAAGAATTTTAATTGGATGCTAGACATTGGGTATTTTATCTTACAGGGTGACAAGTATTTTATAGGTCTATACATATTCTGGAGCTTTGATCTGGGATGTAATTGTTATTTTAAAATCTCTTTGATCCTTTGGAATCTCACTTTAAATTGTGTTTGGCAGCACCAGAACAGTGTTCAGTTTTAGAGCAATTGTTTCTGTCTACTGAGGCAAGACATTTATGAGCACTCTACAGTGTCCTACAAAGCATGAGGCTATCTAGCCTTGCTGGTGAGAACAGGTACTATTTCTGGCCCTGTATAAACACACAAGCCTCTTTCCCTCTAGTCCTTTCGGGTAATTCTTTCTTTTGTCCTCTTGTGCAAGACCAATTTGTATTCAAAGGGCATCTGCTAGAGACTTCTGAAGTTCTGTCTGTAGCTTTTTCTCCTCAGTACCCTGTTCTATGGATTCTCCCAGAAGCAGCTTCATGTCAGGGGTTGTGCCAGGTTTTATCTGTGTTTCTCTTCCCTGTTTTAAAGTCTATAACTTCCCATGGCAGGAAGCTAGGTTTAAGGCTTGTCTCATTTGCCCGTGTCACACACAGGTGGCTGTAATCCATTGCCAGATTTGCATTGTTTTAGAACTCTTCCTTCAGATATTTGTCTCATTGTCTGGGCTGTAGTTTCAGGTAGGAGGGTAAATAGGCTATTGCTATTCTGTCATAAATACAAGTGAAAGTCCCTTCTACTGAGTTCTTACTTATGGATTATATTTCTATTATTGCAGTGATTACTCTCTAGAAACTTTCAAATGTCTAAAATCAATAAAATTAGTTGAGATTATTATTGCTTTATATAGTAAATGTTGCTTATATTTACTCAGAAGTTTTACTTCTTTCAGTAATTTATGGCATAATTTTTTCCTTCTGACAGTGGCTTTTAGAGCTATTTGTAAGGGTTTTTTTTTTCTTATTTGTTTCTGTCACATAAAGCACTTGAAATGTCCTCACCTTGGTATCACATTTCAATGATACTTTCACTGAGTATATTAATTCTTTCATTAGAATTATTCTGCAGGGCTTACTGAATCTGGGCATCTTGAGACTTCATCTTTTAAAATATAAGTATTGCTGAGGAGGTCATCTTCCAGAAGTTTTTGGAGAGTTATGTAAGTTTTCTGTCGAGTAAGAAGGTGGGTTGTAGTGGAAAGGGAAGAGGAGGGAATTTCTCTGCCAAGCTTGCTCATTTTGATTTGATACCATGTTTTTATCTCCTGTATTCTCTTACCTCACACAATAATTTAAGGGTCTGGTAGCTTTCAGTGAAGATATGTTTCAGAATTTGTGATACATTTTTTTCTACCCTTGAAAATTCCTTTGGTATCATCACAACTAACAAGGGCATTTAAAGAGATGTTTAGACAAGATAATTTTGGACCTATTTAAATGATTTTTGTTTCCAAGAAAAGTTTTCTGGAAATCTGGTCTGCCTTATTATCAGAACAGACATGGGAGAGATTTGTGGATTCCATCTGTGTACAGATTTACTTTTACTGTTAGGCTATAAACTGTATTCAGTTTAATATGTCTCATTATTTTAATCTTCATAACTGCATATTACTTAGTTCATTCTCCACAAATGCATATTTTTCTTAATTCATAGAGGATGTCTATGATAAAGTTAAAATTATAAATTAGGGACAGTGAGAGATTAATAACAAAGGCTAACAAAGAACAATCCCAATAGTATTATGTAATCCAAGCACTATGATATTATGATACTGTGGTAAGCAATCTGATGACAGGGCTGCTAAGAGACTAAGCCTAGGTGGCGTATATGCCCTGAGCACAGAGGACAGAGGGAGGGATCATGTGCTAGGAAAGACAAAGCAGAACAGCATGGTATGCCTTTGCAGCACTCAGAACCTCATGTGACTTAAAGCTTAGGATGCATTTATTTATGGAAATTTTCATTTAATATTTTATACACAATTGATCATTGATAAATAAAACCAGGGAGATTAGAACTTTAGCTAAAGGGTAGGGGTAATGTTGAGTGCGTGTGTGTGTGTGTATGTGTGTGTGTGTGTGCATGTGACTGAAGATTGAGTACAGTGCCTTACACATGCCAGGCATGTGTCCTACCACCCAGCCACAACTCCAGTGCTCTATTTGAAGTTTCAGGGAAAGGGAAGCAAGGTTGGAAAGACTTTTGAGGAGTGAAGTTCATAATTCAGTGATGGAATGCACAATTAGGAAAAAAGCCCACAGAGACAAGGAATTTATAGGCTAATTTTGAAAGAAAAGTTTCTGCAAGGTGGTAGAGAGGTAGGGTACCTAGCCACACGAGCAGAGCAGCGTGGGCTCAGCAGTGATGTGTTTCTCCCAGCAGCACAAAGGTGTGAGGAAATATGTAGAACACAAGAGCTGGATGAGACGAAGGCCTGGGGAAGAAACATATTCGGTATGGCCGACCGTTAATGGGAGCTGTTGAAAGAACTGACGAGGCGTGAGAAAATGAAGTAGAGAAAGAATGAGTAATGGATGAAACAAATTCAGGGAGGAGATAGGAAAGTATAGCATCAAGAGCATAGTAGTTAGAAGGGTGAGCTTCAAAATAGAATAGAGAAAGTCAGAATATATGGAAATACAATTTGGTCGAGAGTAAAAGGCAAAGGAGGTTGAGGGACATTTTACCTGATGGAAACTATGTTCTCATTTATTAATGTATTTCCCAAGTATGATGTTAAAAGGATTAGAAGTAGCTGGAACATTGGTAAAAGGACAAGAAATTGCATCCTGAAAAACTTAATTGGAACAGCTGCGAGAGAATTCATAGCAATATATAGCTACCATCGCCTTATTTAGGGAAACACAACAAAAAGAGAAGGTCTGGGGAACAGATTTTTATGCTGCAAAAGAAAATATCATCCATACTCCTGCATATCTTGGCTATTTGAGACGTATAGACCTTTAGTCTTCTATGAGTTGCCAGAAGATCGTAGATTTGTTTAGCGTGGATTTTCTTTTTGTAGATTTTCTTTTTTCTTTTTCTTTTTTTTGTATTTTTAACAAGGCAAAAGCTGTGAGTCTTTCCTTAATCTAGAGCAGAAGCTTTTCTATTCCTCCAATTAGATGGAGACAGAGCTGAGAATGACTATAAACTCTTTATTTCAACTTTGTGAGTCCTGGAGACTCTGCTGAGTTTCAGTCTACACAAAAACTTCAAAATAAGGTACCATATCTACTATCAAGATGCTAAATCATGTCACAAGCACATAAGATGTAGCCAGGTGTGGTGGTGCACTCCTGTAATCCTTGCACTCAAGGGGTTGAGGCAGGAGGCTCACTGCGAGTTTGAAGCTAGCCTTGGTTACATAGTGAGTTTAAGGTTAGCATATAGTATTTAATGATACCTTCTCTCCAAAACAAATGTAATATGAATTCCTATATGGACCAGACCCAGAGGATACTGTTATGAATAGAATTGCAACAGAGTGCATTAAAATTTCAGGTATAATTTAACTTGAATATTTTTTCCTGACATTTAAACTATGTAATATTGAAGCTTCACGATGCTTATGGTAGGTAAGGACTCTTTGATTCGTTGACAAGAAGGCATATGTTTTTTAGAGACTGTCTTCTACTCTCAGATTTCCACCACTTGTTGCTCTAGATAGAAAAGAAATCCACAGCCTTGAATATTCGCTTACTGAGTCACTGCAAGGCAAAGGCCCAATACAAATATTATAATAAAAGATGAAACTAAGAAGGACCAAATAAGAAGCAAACTTGAAATGGAAAATGTTCTTTCCAAAATGAAACACTTAGTCCAGGAAAGCTTTGGGTGTCAAACCTTGAATCTGAGAAGAGCTTGGCGCTGAAATCCTGGCCTTGACCATGAATATGTCTGTCGCTCCCTGTGTGGCTCCGTGTGACATGTACTTCTCAAGTGCAGAGACAGAAAATGAATTCCAGCCAGAATGCGGGGCTGTGTGCAGACAGCCTTTTGCTCACCAGTCCTCCCCAGGTTATCATTACCTGATGCCCTTTTCCTAGCTCCCAGCCCAGAGACCATGCTGCTACCCCTGTGCCCACACTGGGGCTACGTCTGATGTGTCTCATCCCAGACACACTTCTTACGTACTCATTTCAGCCACAGTGGACATCTGTTCCTGATGTGCTCAAAGTACAGTATCAAGGTCTAGGAACTAAAGGGATGGTTCTTGCCAGTAAATGCAAGTAACGTAAGCATTTTATAAAATTACTTTAGGGAAAAATATCCTTTCATAGAAAGGAGTGGCTATAACCAAGAGGATGTCAGGAGCTGGGATTAGGCAATACGGGATTGCGGAGAAGCTCTGGTTGAAAGTAGCCTTGGGTCTATCCTCATTCCAGCTTGTCAAGTAAAGAAGGAGAATCTCAGATTTTAAGGGTCTTGCTCATGCATTTTGCTCCCAGCACCGTGTTTGTTACTTTCATTTCTATTATCTCTTTTAACTCTCCCCTGAACAAGTGAAGCTAATGAACAAACAAGCTGGAAGAGTCCAGAGACTTTGCCACAAAAGTTTTGAACCATCAATACTTAAAACTTAACTCAAATCAGATCAGTTGCCTGCTCATGACACTCTCATAGGCTCGAATTGTTCTTAAAGCAAAATCTAAACCTGCTGCTACGTTCAACAAGGATTTTCTTTGCCTGACCTCTGTCTGGGTCTTTGTCATGAAGTTCACATTACACTCTTGCCAACAACCTCCTTGCTATTCTTTGAACATAGCAAGGTTGTGCACATACCACGTCTTTGTATGTCTTGGCCCTACTGTGTGGAAATGTCTGTCCTCAGATACCTACAGGATCCACCCAGTTTCCACCCACACTGTCCTACACGCACGAGCATGCACCCGGTCATTCTCTAGCCCTTCACACTCTTCCTTTTTCTGAGGTCTTTTTCACTGCATTTATTATTTCCTCATATTATATCATATTTTATCATTTTTATTATGTTTCCTGTTGGAATATTAATAAACTGAAATAAACTGTTGGTGGGGTTACTTTATATTCTTTTTGTTAAGAACACAGCCTGTCTTCACTGGCCCTCAATAAATGGAAAATATATGAATAAACGATATCCTTTGTTTTCTCCCTGTCTCCTTCTGCACTATTTTGACACAGTAGCAATATTATATTAAACTTATTGTTAATGTTTACTTGGTGTTCATTATACTCAAACCTACTTTCAGTGCTATGTAAACTTTATTTAATATTCACACACTGACATAAAGGCTCATAAATGAGAATTTTCATTTTTATCTCTCTTTTACAGATGGCATATTGTGCTCAGAAAAGTATATTATCAGTCAAGAAACTTTAAGGTAGCTGGGAATTGAAATCCAGTACATATCACCAGTTCCATGCTCACAACCACTTCTGGCGGACATGACTTTATTCTTCTAAAAGTGATTTTGTTGTCACCATCCTCTGTAAGGAGTCAGTGGTGTATCTCTGTCCCTCGTACAGATGGGAAAGATTCAGGCAAATGTTAGCCTAGAAAAAAGAGAGCAGAGCAAGATTTATTTTATTTTATTTCATTACACTTTCCTGTAGACGTCATAGTAGCCTATGCCTAATGAAGAATTTGTTGCAGAATATTAGCTGCCAATACAAAGAGAAAAAATATTTAGGTATTTCCTGATGACGCTAATCAGAATAACACATTACATGGAAACTGCAGAAGAAAGGGTGTGCAATTCACATTTAGAACGGTGAACAATACTTTGGTGAAATATGAGCCTTTGGATGTAAATGTTAAGTTAACTATTAGTATTTGTGAGATTTTATTTCTTTCATGAGTAAACAAAGGCAGACTCAAGATCAAAATAGACTTCTGATCTAGTTGATAGTCATTTTTAATATACTAAATGATATGTCCTGGGTAAATAAGACCCTTAAGTAAATACTTATTTATTCATGAACAATGTCCATATTTAAATATGTTTATGCTCAGATGTGGGAACCAATTTTAATAAGGTTTATTTACAGAATTTACAAATAGTATTGTCATTCTGTTATACTGAAGGATAACAATCATCAAGACATGTAGCATCACTATGAAACACATAGAATATGGATGCATAGATACATACAAATTTGAGTATTTGTACAATTTCATCCCAAGTTTATTGTTTTCAAATATTAAAAAAGTTCCATTCACAGCTTCTGCTTATAGATTTATTCAACTTTTACTCAAAAATTGAAGTTAACATTTTTCTCCTTTCTGTCTTGAAGCTATAGTAAAATGATATAAAAATAAAGGAAGTATAAATTCACCAAAAAAGAACTGGAGAGAAGAAATTAATAGAAACTAAAGAAAGACATGTATTTACTGACTTAAAGAAGAGAGAAAATTATGACCCAATGGTGTAGCTCAATGGTAGTGCACCTGCTTAGCATGTGTGAAGCAATGAGCTTGATCTCCTTCACCACAAAAGAGATATATGGCAGGGGGGAGAGAGAGACAGAGATAGAGAGAGGCATTAAACATACAGAAGGAAGACAAATAGGAAAGGAAGGTCAGAAGGAGCCATGAGAAGATCAAGAGTCAGAGGTAATGCTTAGTTCTGAGTGTGGGAATCAGATAGAGCTGTAGCCAGGAAAAAAGAGGAAGGATTAAATAGAGATGCATATACATGTCCAAGTACTGGTGGTCAGGGACCATCCTCCCATTGCTCTAGCAGATGACTGAAGTTTACTGAAGAAGGCTCTGACTTTGGAGATGATAAATGGAAGCAGAGGCAGGAATCAGACTGTGACACTTCCATTTGAAAAGAGAAGATGAAATGAAGATCCGCAAGCTCACCTCCAGGTCCTTTCTCTTTAGTGTCTTGAGGAAGAGACACTACACTGATTATACTCACTCACAGGGTCACCTTCTCTTAGCCTTTCAAGTGAGAGTTTCTTTTACTGGAAAAATTTTTGACTTCATGATGGTGTAAAAGTAGTAATCATTCAATAGAAAGTGTACTTTATTTTTGTGTTTACTATTCATATTTAAAAAATTTTTTATCAGTATATGGTTGCAGTGTGTGATGATTACATTTGTTGTAGGGGAATTGTACATGCAGATCACGTGTCTTAATTTCTTTCCCTTTCCTCTTTGCCCCATTTTTTGCCAGCATCAGATCTATTTCCTTATCTTATAAGTCTTTATAAAGTGAATTATCATACATACAGTTTAACAGCCAGATTGGTAGAACAGAAAACAGATAAAACACGTGAGGCAATGTGTTTATTAAATCAAAGTACACTGTTAGATACATTGTCCATGCTACAATATAATAACTTTCTTTCTCTCTTTCCTTTTTCATATTATCAACTTTTATATTGCACTTTATTTACATACTGAGTTTCTCATATAAGAGGAACCGTGCAATATTTAAACTATGTGTTAGGTTTGGATCATTTTCTGGAATACCATTTATGGGCAGCGAGTCACAGATTATGGTCAGCAATATGATCATGAGGGCAGATCACCGATACTCTAGGGTATACTATGTTGCTAAGCTATGGTGTTTGGTACCTTAGATGTATTAAACAGATTTTGAATTTATGTTATTTTCAACTTATGATAGGCTTACGGAGATGCCACTGTAAGTCAAGAAGCACCAAAAAAGTTTTGTCTAGTGATGATTAAGTCTGGGAGTGATGTGTCAGAATTGCATGGAGTGCAGCAGTGACAGCAAAGACAAAGGATTAGACGGGAGCATTTTTAGCTGTAAGCTCACATAAAACAGCTATTTAGTTCAATTATTCATTATAGTACCAGCAGCTGTAGGTGTTCTATAAATTTTTGTGCAACTGAACTGGACTAAAAATCACCCTACACCCTAAAACAGAGTTCAAACTCCAGAAAAATATTTTCCTCTATTGAAGTACATTATATAAATTCTCAAATCCCTCTTTCAGCTGTTACTATATTAATAGTGTTTAGTGAACAACTACATTTACAGTTGCTTTGGCTTTGACATGTGTCAAGTATGAGCACAGAGTTAGAGTGCAGTTTGCTTCCTGACTTTTGGTTTGTACATCAGCTTTCTGGAGGAAAATTTAATTGCATGGATTATATGGGCTTGGTCAGAACTTTGTCTCTGACCCACACTGGCGATCTTAACCAGTCACAACTGAAATAGGAGGACTTAGACTCCGACTGTTGAAGAAACAAGTTATTTTTCATTTGTTTAAAAAAGTCTTAATCTTAGACTCAAAATGACCCAGAACTTCAGATAATTAGGGAATTCCTCTGATTATTTAGGCAAATCAAATCACTGAACAAAAATGAACTCTATAACAGTCTTCAATAACACAAGTTATCAATTATAACAAAGGGTAAGATATGCACATAGTTTATACATATTTACATTTATACCTACACATATATAATTTATGTATAAAATTCATGGACTTGACCCAGAGAGCATTTGCTCTTATACACAGCTTTATTGCTTAATTTGCAATTAGGTCCTGTTTGTTGGTGTGTGTGGCATTAACATAAATTGATAGAGAGAAGCACCAGGTGCACTCAATTAAAAGAGCTTTAAAAAGAGGGATCTTATTTTACCACTAGGTTACCTTTTAAAAATATATTTAACAGGTTTATTCCAATGTCAGGATTGCCATAAATATAAGTCAAGCTGACTGAAAACAGACTTGGCTTGTGGTTAATGTTCCTGATGCCTGATTTCCATCACCTACTTTGAAGCTATTCAGTCATCCATGTACAGACCCTTCCAATACCCATTGTAAATGCCTGCATTTGCTTTTCTCTGTGTAAAAGAGCCACCTTGCTGAAAAGGTTTAGTTTTCAACATCACTTGTCTGAATCAAGCTAACCATTAGAACTAACTCACAGGGCCAATTATCCTCAGCATTATTTCTGGGTGTTCTAAGGTGTATCAAGAATCAGAGAACCTTAAATAAAGTCATTAAAAAGAACTATGAACCTAATTATGCTTATCTTGTCTTTTGTTCCTATTACTTGTTGACTCTGGGCATATATGACGAATCCGTAGGAAGTGCCCTGAATAGCATATATCAGAAATATGTTAGAACATTATGCAGTGCAATTGTTTTTAGACTTTTCAAAAGCTATGGAAAGTTCATAAAATGGCTTGAAATTGAAAACTCAGGTACACAGGAAAAGTAAAATACACTTAGATTTAGATCCTAGATTTCTCTGTACAAGTTAAACTGATTGAATTATTCACTGCTAATACATTCCTGGTAGAATATTCATTAAATGCAATAGTATACAAGTTGCAGCCCTGATATTTCTTAGGGGATGCAAGGAGATAGATGAACATATTTTACCTCTCATGTGAAATTCTTCCAAATTAAATGACTTCTACAATCAACGTTTACACGAGACTGTTAGGATCATAATGAAATTATTTTCTTTCTATATTAAGACTTGGTCATGTACTCAGAGGTCTACAATTTATCACACTATCTACTGTAGATGGAATATGTCCTCCTAAATTCATGTATTTAGTTTTATTCCCCAGTGTGACTGTACTCATAAGAATGACCTTTGTGAGGTGGATGAGTGTATCCATCAGTGCTCACTAGAGAAACAGATTTAATGCAAGGTATATAAATATAAAGATTTACAAGGTAGGCTTACAGTGGCTGCCCACAAGGTCAGGTGTGGAAAAATGCAAAAGAGCTGTCTGTCATTGAAGATCTGAAGGATCTGGTCAAAGGTCAAAGGACTAAAGCTCACTGTAGTGTCCTGTACAAGTCTGTATCAGGAGGCCAAGGGGACTGCAATGGATGACTGAAGGATCTGCACTAGAATCCTGGAGACAAAACCCACAAGGTGAATGTGAAGACTAGAGAGAGCTCCTCTGAAGAAATAGAAGTGAGCCTTCCTTCCTTTTTGTTTTATTTCATTTAGGCAACTAGCCTAACCAGCTTGGGTCTTCTGTCTTCAGTAAATCCCCTCAGCCACACAGAGAACTATGCTGATTCAATTTAGTTGCACATTCCTTACTCAAATTGACTCAGTCAACTGTCACAATTTTGAAGGAGAAATTTTAAGAGACCCCAGAGAACTCCTTTATCATGTGACATGTGAGGACATAGCAAGAAATGTTTATAACTCAGTAAGTGAAACTTCGGGTGTAAATCTTCTGTGCCTCAATCTCAGAGTTACCTGCCTCCACAACTGAAAGAAACTTTTTAATTTATAAGACCTCCACTTTATGGTACTTTGTTATATTTGGTCTTCATGGCCTTCAAATCCACTGATGGAAAATACACATCTTAATCACAGTAGGAGGAGGACCAAGATGGTGGAGTGGTAAGGAACAGAGAAAGAACCTCTACAGTGTTGCCATCCAAACACTGGAATGTAGTAATATGGGGAAGACAAAAAGGTAGGAAGTGAGTCTCCTGGACCCAGGAAGGGCCTGAGGTGCAAAATGAAGCTCATGGAGGGAATGCAAAGAGAAATTTCAAGAAGAAAAAGTAGATAGCTGGTGACATGGAACCCCTTGTACAAGTCTGACATGGAACTCGCTGTGTGAGAGTAGTGACTCAGACCTGTGGACACATGGTGACTGCTGGTGACCCCAGAGGCCGCCATTGAGAGATATAGCCGTGGAAGGGAGGCAGCAGATACAAAGGACTACACTATGTGGCAGTAAGTGTGGAAGGCTCAGTTGCCTGTGGGAGAGAGCGACTAGCCAGGAACTACTCTGGCGAGGGGCCAGTTGAACTCAGAACTTAGAGCAGCTGCTGGCTCCATCTAGTGGCTCTCAACTGGGCTCAGGCCCCAGAAAGGGGTGCTGAAGGCTGCAGGCCAAAAATTGGCCCCAAGATGCGAGCCTACGGGAATTATTCACTATCCCACCAAAAAGCTACTGCGGGCTTTCTGGGATAAATCCACACGGATTGGGACTCTATCTCCCCATGTTGTCTACAGTGATAGCAGAGACAAACCTGGAAGTGAACTTTTTTTTTTCGCTCTCTTTTATTTGTTGTTGTGGTTTTGTTTTAATTTTTTTGTTGTTTTTCTCCTGCATTGTTTGATCTTGTTTTTATGAGTGTGAAAGTGGTTTCTAGCCTCTTTGTGGTTGTTGTTCTGCTCTGTTCTTTTTCTAATCTCTCTCTCTCTAGTCTTCTGCACCAGTTTCCCAAAGTTAGTGTGATCCTCCATTGTCCTCTGGCCTTACTTCTAATCTCTTCCTCTTCTTCTACTTCTCTATTTTCTCCCTAACCCATTTTAAATTTTAACCCCTGAAGGTAAAATTGACATATTATGACTTGTATACTGCACACAATTTTCTGCTTTGTTTTAAATTCTGTTATATAACCACAAATCCAATTCATATGGTTAAAGGTGGCAAATTAATGGTTAGCTCAGTTTGTCATTTTCTAGGCTATGTTTGATGTTATTGTCATTGCTGTCACTATAGCCAAAAGGATCATAACCGTTTTAAACAGCTGTTCTTCCTATTATTCCAAGACTGAGATTAAGGGTCAGAAAATACTGTACATTGTGCTAAAGAACTAAAGGCTGCACTAAATAGGAAGCAACTTCTCATCCCAAACATATTGAAGAGTAGGAACTTGCAACAGACTCAAAACCCAAAAACCAGCTATACCTGAAAGATAACTCAGAGAAGCAGTCATTTACTAAGGGTTCTATATACTAGCAGTAAAACAATCCACCACAGGGAATATATAAACATCACCCTAGCAATTAAACTAAAGAAAAGAAAATGACAAGACACAAACAAGATGCAACCCCAGCCACCCAGTTCATCAAAGGCAAGCTCAGGGGACAATGAATTGGGACAATCACCCAAGTGGGACAAGCCACCCACCTGGTCTCTCTGAAGTACTAACAACAAAGAAATTCAAGGACTGTAGAAAAAACTCAAATCAGAAATAATTTCCTAGGTAACTGCAGAGGTGGTGTCCACGACGAAAACCACGCTGAGTGACGGTAGAGCAAATACAGACAAAAGAATGGAGAATCTTAATACAATTATGGAAGCCACGAAGGCTCAACACAGGAAAGAAATGGAACCTATAAGACGGATTCAAGCAGACATCCAGGAGAATGAAAGTTCCATGGAAAGCGTTCACAGCAGATTAAGCCAGTGTGAGGGCAGGCTCTCAGATACAGAAGACAGGCATGTGGTCAGTGATTGTGAAAAGAAAACTTTCTTAAAAATAGTAAGGGACTATGAGAAATCAATACATAAGCTGCTAGCTGAGGCTAAGATTGACTGGAGTCAGTGAAAAAGCAGGAGATAGCACACAAAACATAAAAAACTGTTTATAGACATCATGGTGGAAAACTTACCTGTTAGAGAGAAAGAATTTGATACATAGTTAAGTGTGGCATATAGGACTCTAGTTAGCCATGATCAAAAAAAAAAATCTACAGCCAGATATATCATAGTAAAGATTCCAGAAATTCAACACAAGAATAGACTTTTAAAAGCTGTTAAGGCAAAGAAACTAATCACCTATAATTGAAAGCCCACAAAAATCACAGTTGACTTCTTAGCACAAACCCTTCAGTCAAGGAGAGTTTGGAGTGAAGAACTTAAAGTTCTAAAGTCAAACAACCTTCAACTCAAGTTGATATACCCAGCAAAACTATCTTTCAAAACTGAAGAAAAAAATGAGATACTTCCATTAGAAAGAACATCTCAGGAAATTTATGACTACAAAACCAGCACTCCAAAATACAGTGAAGGACATTCTAGAAAGAGATAACAAGGACTACAACTCTATCAACTCCAAAAGAAGGAATCCACCAGGCAAAGGAAACAAACAGAGGGAGGGAAAAAAGAAGGGAAACCAACAACAGGAAAATAACATAACAAGAATAATTCAATATGCATCAATTATATCCTTCAATATTGATGGTCTTAATTCACTAATCAAAAGACACCGACTGGCAGGGTGGATCAAGAAGCAAGATGTAACAAGATCTTGTTTATGAAAAACACATTTAATTCAACAAGGAATTCATAGACTGAAAAATCAAAGAATTGAAAACAATACTGCATGCAACAGGAACCCCCAAAGAGCAGGGTTAGATATCCCATTTTCAAACAAAGTGAATTCAGAGGTGCCCTAGTGCTGGGGGGCGTGGATTGCTGAGGGACTTCTCTAGGCAGGTTATGTCACCGGCAGAGGCTGCCCTGAAGCTCCCTGTGGCCTGGAGACTATGTACAAGAGGAATGGTCTGATGGCTAGCGTGTTGGTCACCTCTGCCACCCCACAGTTCATAGCGGCGCAGCCCCCGGCGACTCCCGACAGAGATCGGCTTGTTAGCGGCGGAGACGCCCGGCAATCCCACGTTTCGCGCGTGTCGGGCGGGCCGCGCGGAGGGCCCCAGACGCCGCCGGGAGCGGAAAGATTTGCTGGGTCCTAGCGCCCCGAGAATACGGACAGCTCGATCCCTCCCGCCCCCCGACCTGGCGCAGCTCTCCGGCGACTCCCGACAGAGATCGGCTCTCTGGCGGCGGCAACGCCCAGCGGTCTCACGTTTCGTGCGCATCGGGCGGGCCGCGCAGAAAGCCCCAAAGGATAGACTGGCACCTTGGAACCTTCATGCCTCCAGGGACTCCAATAACTGGTGAGATATCGGCGCTCGCGACCAGATCACCGAGTGGGGGAGGAGATCCATCCCTATACCTGCAGGGAACCCTGGGAGGGTGGGGGAGCAGTCTTACACACCTCACCCAGGTCACTAGGTAGGGAGTATCTAACCAATATCTGTACAGCCTTTTAAGCGGAACTCTCAGCAGAAAGCTTAA
>PVLD010007386.1:0-92012 GCA_004027595.1 Dinomys branickii | reverse complement strand
CCAGTGCAAATTCCCTACTATCTTATCAATAATTTGGTATTTCCTTTAATGTTTTTGTGTTAACTAATGTGAAGATAACTATGTAATACAACATCCAGTTCTAATTCCCTACTATATTCTGTATAACTTTGTATTTTCTGTATTGTTTATGGCTTTTCTGGTTCATATGTCTCCATTCTTTTGTCTTTAAAATAAAATTAAAAAAAAAAAAGATACAGGGCTTTGAAACAAAATGATAGGAATTAACAGTGGTTGTCATATTACCTATTTATCTTCAAAGAAGTTGATCAGATTACCAGATGTAAGAATGGAAGATTGTTCAAACCATTAAAGAGAATAAAGAAATTATTTAAAGAAACAGAGGTGATACAGAGCTTCACTAGACAAAATGGTAGGAATTCACCAATGGTTGTTCTATTTTATGTTGCTGTCTTCAAATCAGTGGCTCAGGCTACCAGATATATGCATGCAAAATTGGTCAAAGTATAAAAAAATTTAAGCATTGACTGTTCCTTTCAATAAAACACCAGACATCATCAATACAGTTATTCCAGCTATCTTTCTATATACATATATATATATTTTTTCTTTGCCTTCCTTCTTTCTTTCTTTTTTTTCTTTCCCTCATCCCAGTTGTTTCCTCCTTTGAGCAAATTCTTTCCCTTTCATATTATCTATCATATATTTTGGGTTTATTTACTCTTTCAGGTTCTTATACAAGGAAGACAATATGATGTTTATACATGTGGGTCCAATTTATTTCACTTATAAGCATGGTCTCTAATGACATCCATTTACCTATAAAAGTCTGAAGTTTATCTGTTTTTATAGCTGAGTAATACTCCATCATATAAATATATCACAACTTTTTAATCCATTCCTCAGAGGCCTCTCCTGTTCTTAGGCAGAGCAATCCCAAGCTTCTGTGTTCTTTTCAAATCTTTATTATTGACTTTCAATAGGTCTAAAAAAGGAAGAATGAAAGATTTTATCTACCTTCAGCAAAGATCCTTCAGTTACCTGGAGATAAACTTGTATGTAAAATGCGATTATAAATAATAACTATTTTTCCCCAACAGCCATGTATTAATAAGTGTTCCACTGTTAATATATGTTTCTTATGTAATAATATATAACACAAAGAGGAAAAAGGCACCCTTTTTCACAGTTTAGTCTAGAGCAGGTACCAGTGAATGTCCACTGTCCCGATGTAGGTACCAGTTATTGTCCACTGTAGATGACAGCTGAAAGGCAGGTTCTGCTCAGAGAAGGATCAGGATTCTTGTGATAAGGACAGAAACTGGAGATGGGGATCAAGGCACACACTCTTCTCCTGGAAATGAATTTGAGGTAGGAAATCAAAGCTTCAGTTAAGAGTCTTTTGTTTTAAGCAGCAGAAAAACAAATTAAAATTTAAGCAAATCCCAGAATGTATTGGCTCATTGAACAGACATGACAAGTGTCATTCAACCTAAGGATCTCAAATGCCATGAATTTTTAAAAATTTTCTGTTCCCCTTCCCTATTTCAATGCCATTCTTAAGGGGACTATTCCAATAAAGTAGCCATATGGCTATAAATCAGGTGGAGTGATATCTTTTCCCTCCAGCACTTCCCAGAAAATAGGGTAGCTCAAAGCAGGTATCTGCCCACAAGGAGGGGATTCATGCACAACTGGCTCATGCATGGGTCAACTGCTTCACCTACAAACCCAAAGCCTGAAAAAGAAGAATGATTGGATCTTTGGAGAAGAGTAGTATCGTTTCCAGAAGGCTCAGCACTATGACACATACTCCCCATGTGAATCTGAAGCACTGAGCGGTGCTCCAATCTGGGGCCAGGCTCTGCTAGCTAAGGCTTATTCTCTTCCCTGTGTTTCTTAGTGGATTTCAAGTGGCTCTGCTTTTAGGGGAAAGAAACATAGGATGCAGGCTGGTCCTCACAACTGAGAAATTGAAACTGACTTCAAAACCAGAAATAATATTACCGCCCTCTATCTATGTAAGAAGCTTAGGGACAGTATTAATTAAGTAATATGTGAATGTTATCACTAGAACAGAACTCTTTTATATAAACATTGTGATTCCTAAGCTGTCCCGGGAGAGCTATCTTCAATATATAAATCTTTCAGACTAATAATATTAAAAGCCCCCATGAATACCGGCTTTCTAAAAGCTATAGCTCTTCCTACCAATGCTTGACTTTTTAAAATTACATGAAATTTTGATAAGGCAGGTAAACAAGTGAGATGATGGATGAAATTTTCCAGATGTACTTTAATTGAAATTTAGTTTTCCAAGCCACTTGCCTATTTCAAGACTCACAATTAATTTTCTAGAAAACGTTATGCCGCTTCAATCTCATTTGCAAACCTCCCTGCTTGTGAGATGTAATTATTTTATAAAAAAGGGAAGAATGATAAGGGAAATTGTACCTCCAAACCGGACAGCCCGAGATCAGACCCCCACTCTGCCGTGTATCATTGTGTGACAAAATGTTTACATCTCTGCCAGTCGGAGTTATTATCAGCCAAAGGGAGATATCGCTAAAGACATGCAGGCTAACTGCAAAGATCAAATGATAAAACCAAAATAAAATACTCAGAATAGTCTCTGCTATGTAGAAAACGATCACTAACTTACTCCCCATCATCGCTTTTGCTAGCTTCTCCCGGGACGGGGATCATGTTTCTCTATCTCTGTATGTGTGAGGGTTGTATCCCAATGTAGACAGAGGGCCTTATGATTTGTTTAAAATGCCAGGAGAAACATTTTTTAAATCTGATTTTATTTCTCCTTTTAAAGAATAGCTACAAAATTCACTCGGGTCTTTGTAGGTTATGTTCCAAGTAGGAGGATAACCACTAGCTGGAGGGTACCGGCTGAACCGGGTGACATTAAAGTGCCATTCCTTGATCCCTCCAGCTGTGATGGAGGTGGCCATTTCTTCCCACATGCTCTCCGAGGTTGTACGTCCAGAACAGGAGCTGACAAAATACAGCCCATGATCCAAATACAGCCCACCTCCTGATTTTTTTGGGGGGGGGCACAATCTTCATGGAAAGAATAAGACTTTTATGCGTTAAAATTATTAGAAAAAATAAACAGAAGACTATTTCATGGCACGTGAAAATGGCAGAAAAGCCAAGTTTCTGTGTCCATAAATCAAATTCACTGGGACACAGCTGTACCAGGGAACGTGTGGATTGCCTAAGGCAGATTTTGTATTACAGTGGTGGAATGAAGTAGTTGTGGCAGAGACCAGATGGTCAGGAAAGCTGACAATACTTCCAACTTAGCCCTTTACAGAAAGTTTGCAACCCCTGCTGTAGAACATCCATGATCAAATTTTTTGCTCCTTTTTTCTTCTACCAGTCTACAGTCCCCAATGTGGTTGGGAAATGATTCTCTTTCATGTTTGTGTTTTAGGCAGTGCCTGGTAATAGGAAGTGTCTACACATTTGTGCAGTTTCCTGTATTAGAGTACCTCACGTAAGGTGCCTTCCTACTGCAACCCACAGTTCATGCAACTCGGGGCTCCAGCCTCCAGCCGCCCTTTGTGCTATAAGACTATGGGCTCAAAACATCTGATGACTCTAAGTATAGCCAGAGTCTGTTGAACTTTTCAGGTGTCTAAAATCTAAAAAGGAGGGACATTTGAAATCCCCCTTCTCTGTATCCTATTGCTTCAGGTAGTGTGTTATGGGAAGAAGCACTGGTATTACAATGTATTCTAATGGGGTTGAATCCTGGACTAACCAATGACTTTTAAGTGTGACCTTTGCAGTAAACCACTGAGTATCACTTTGTTCCTCTATGGTGTGGTACAGAAGCAATTCTTGCCCCATTATCTCCCTGCATCTCTGTTACATTGGAAAATCTCTGCCCATGAGAGGACACGGGCTATCCCTGTGTAGTTCAGCATCATATATCCTGGTTAGCAAATGCCTTGGTGTGCTGAAAACCAGAGGTTCTCAGCTGTGGTTGCAAATTAGAATCACCTGTGGACCTTTAAGAACCACAAGCTCACAGCCAAGCCCAGACCAATTAGAGACCCGGGAAGGGGCCTAACCTCATGGTTTTGTTTTCTAAGCTGTACATGCGATCCAGACAGACAGCCAGTTGTGAGAGCCATGTGTGTGCAGGGCTCAATAAACAGTTCCTGCAGGAGCTGAGGAGGTGAAGCTCCTGCAGGCATTTTCCTCTTGAACAAAGAAGCCAGGATTTCTGCAACAAGGGCACAATGTGCTGTGCTCCCTGACCCTGATCAAATTGCTCTCTCTTAGGTTCACAGAGGTCTGACTGCAGCTGCTTCACCCTCCAGTGACTTGAGCGGCAGATAATCCCTGGCTATTCACCTGACCCTTTTGTGGCTGCTGCCTTTTGTACTGCACTCTCCTTTCATATTGATCCTTGTCAATATGAAAGGAGAGGAAAGTTTCCTCTTCTCTTCTGAAATCTTCTCAGGTTTTGCTTCTTACTGCTGCTAAGTTCACCAGTAGAACTTTCTTACCTCTAATAACGCCATGTACTTTCATCTCTTCCCATTTTTTTATTACTGCTAAATTGGTTGTACACTGCCTGTACTTTATACTGAGAAATAAATCTCTAGACTCTCTGTTCTTTACCATCAAAATAGTTGTCTCTGAGAATAAGTATTTGTAAAAAGTTTGAGCTGGTTGAAGAATTAAGAAAACTAATGTCTTGGTTTAGAGAGAAGAAAACTGAGGTGTAGAGAGAAAAGCAGTCTGCCTGCTCTGAGTCACAGAAGGAATTCACAGCAGGGCTAGCACCAGTCACAGATTTTATCACATCCAGTTCATAATTTCTCCAGGCTACCACCTTGGCAGCCAAGATACTAGGTTTAGCAGGCAACTCATTGCTTCTCTGTTTCTGAGTTGGCACCTTTCCAATATCACACCTTGCCAGACTGTATTAATTTGATCACTCAAGGAGAAGGGAATGTTGTTAGCGGTAGACATATATAGGTGTCAGAGAGACTGGCTGACCTCCTTGCATTAGTGACACTTCACAGGCTCCAACTCTGTGTGTTTAAGCCTTCTGACATAGTCTAGAAGCATGAAGTGGTGGCAGGTGTCCTGGGGGAAGAAGGGCAGGAGCAGAGCTCTTCTCTAGTGCCACTTTTAGCTGCCACCTAACAATGACATGGGCATAAAGGGCTGCCCACTTTTCTTGCTTGCAGATCTATACCATCCAATATAGTAACTGCTAGCTATAGTTATAATTACTTCAATGAATTTAATTTCTCAGTTGTACCAGCCATAGTTAAAGTCTTTGGTAGTTACTGAGTTACTGTATTTAAGGCTTCCATATTGGCTAGCATAGATATAGGACATTCTGACATGGATGAATGAAAATTGTATCCAGTTGCAGCTCCAGGCACTTGGATTAGGCAATTTTGCTGACAGAATGAATGCTGTAGCTAAGGAAGGTTAAAAAGAAGTCATGCTGTCCCCCTTAGATCCTGGACTGAGATTCTGAAGCTGGGGGTAAAACCATTTAGCAGCCCACACCCTTCCTGGTTATCCCCACTGTTTATCTTCCTACCAGACCATGAGCTGCTTGGAAGCAGTGCCTGTCTTTGATTAATCTTATGTTCCCACAGAATTGAGAGCAGACCCTGACACTTGATAGGCTTCAATGAATGTGCACTAAATAGAAATTGTAATTTAATGTTCTTTTGTGGATAGCAGAAAGAAAACAACTATATTCAATTTAGGGGTAAAAATTTGTCTTTTTGGTAGAGAGGACTAAATGTGAAAACTGGCTTCTGATTAAGCAAGAATCAATGTCAAATTCTCCTCTTATGAGGGGAGAAAGCATTGAGTCTTTGGAGATGGGGTAATGGGTACTGAGGCAGGGGCACTGAAGGACTGGGCCCAGTGCCCAGCAAATACCAGTTCTCAGAGGTGCGCACTACTTCTACTTGGAGATTGCAACTACTTCTTGCACAGGGCTTGAGGATAGAGCTTGGACTGACCATTCTAGGCCTGCAGGCGATGAACATTTTGGTCTTGGCTCTAACAGTGATGAGCTGTTCTCTGAAACTCAATGTCTTGCTGAAGTCCAGCATGTCTTCATAACTTCTATCCAGCCCAATGCACAAACAGGACTGAGTGCAGCTAAAGAGACACAAAATCCTGGAGAACCTTTGTGGCCTGAACTAAGTATGTTACAGTGAGGGGCAGGGGGCTAAATGGTAACTGGAAGCATATTTGTTCGATGGCAGAGACAACTCTGGTAAAAACTTCTTCTGGAAATGCAATTCTTTGCCCTTGGCAACTGATACCAATATTTGTACTTGCTTACCAAGTGTCTTGTTGAGTCTAATTCAATTCAAGATTGATTAAAAGAATGCACAGCCACAAAAATCTCAGGCAAGTCCATGCAAGTAGGTCTAAGAATAGGGTTTTGTTTTACTTTTTAAAAATGTTTCTCCTTTAGTGTACCTCCAAGAGCTATTCTTTTCCATTTTCCTTTGCTGGCATAAAAGAGAAAACTCTATAAAAGTAGATAGGAAGGGATTAGAGAGAAAGAGGGTGGGGAGAATCAATTCACATTAGGAGCACATATGTGGGAGGCATTTAAAATGCACCATCTCACTTTATCCTTCTAAAGGTGAGGCGAGGTGCCTGAGGGTGACACAGCTGGTGCGTGACCCCTGCAAGACAAACTGGGTCTGTCTGACCTACCCATGTTGACCTTCAAACCAGTCAGAGACAGCTGAAGCAAAGCAGAATGTGGACCTATATTTTCTGGCTGCAAACCTTCATCTTTCCCTGGTGCCCTCTGAATGCCTAAGCACTGATATGTGGTCCACAGCTCATCCACATCTCCATGCTTTAAGAGATGGCTCACATTCAGCAGTTCCCCAGCAGGCATGCTGTAACCAGTGCATCTATGATGAGGCTGAAGTTTCCTTGTTCCCTCCAGGAAAATCCAGCTAATTTGGGGAGGTTTCTCTGATCTGATATAATCTAATTTAAACGTTTTGGTTCCTGTTTTTGGATTCTAACTTTGCTGGTTATTCTATGTAGTTATGGCACCAAAGCAATGTTATTGGGCCCCTAAAATGCAGCCAACTCTTGTATTATCTATTTAACGTTGCACCATCCTTGTCTAGTGCCCTTTCCTCAATATTTGGAGACTGACTGCACACAGACCTAGCAGTGTGTTCCTCATTTAGTTTTTCAAATTAAAATCTCTGCCAGATGTGCTTCATGATTAGAGAATACTGTAATTCAGTCTCTTCCTCTCCCTCCTTGTCCTCCTCCTCGCTCTCCCTTCCCCTCCCCTCTGCACCTTTCCTCCTTGACTAAATGGATGTATTGATGATGTCTGATTTTATTGATTGAGTAGGAAAAACTGAAGAAAAATACTGAAAAATCTACTTGCTTCAACCCTAATAGCCAAAGACAGTAATCTGGACCCCAGTTTCTCTATGAAGTGGGACTATCTTGGTTACTTTTCTCTTGTGGCTGAGACAAAATACCCAATGCCCAAAATGAAGAAAGGAAAGGTTTATTTAGCTTATAGTTTGTGGAGGTTTCAGTCCATACTTGGCTGGCTCAGAGGCAGAGTGGCACATGGCAGAGGGCAAATGTTCATGGCGGCAGAACACAGCAAAAACAACCAAAGCAAAAGGGAGGAATGGTGGAAAGCAGCCTCTTTCCTTCCCTTACATTGTAAACAGGCTGCCCCCACCCAGGGGGCATGTAGCTCTCACACAATCTCCATGCCTTCCACTTCCACAGGCTCAGGATGTATACAAAGTAAGCACCCTGGCTTCCGGGTGAGTCATTCAGCTTTTTTGCATGTGTGTGTGTGTGTGTGTGTGTGTCTGTGTGCATGCACACACGCGCATGGGTATGTATGCGTGTGTAGGGTCTGTAGGGTCAGCTCCATAATGTCAGCCTCCCTTGCCCTGCTCAAGCCAGTGCCTGGCACAGGAAGGGACTACATAGATAATTATGGAACACATGAGTGACTTGTGTGTGAGAAAGGCTACAAAATGTAGTAGTAAGAATTTCAAACTGTCAAACATGTTAGTTGGATTGTAGCACCCAGCAGTAACCTTTACTCTCTGTGCAAAAATAAACAAGATATAACCTAGCGGGACTGGATTTCTGAGTCCACAGAATGGAGACGATGCCAATTTTTCCCATTTAGCTGAGAGAAACGGTGGGAGAGAGTCAAATAAAAGGATGATGTGATAGTTTCACAGGCTAACTTGGACAAGCTGTAGTAGTTATTTATTCAAACTGCATGGATTTGGGGGTGGCTATGGAGGTGCTTCATAGATCTATAACTAGTTGACCTTAAGTAAAAGAAGTGGCCCCTCTAAGATGTGCACAGGCCACATTCCTTAGGAGCAAGCAGGTGTCAGGACTACAGGCCAAGATCTGCCAGAGGCTATAGCCTGCTGGCCTGCTCTACAAAGTCTGGCCTTTCTATTCTCTATAATCCGCCAAGATATGATTATAAGTAAGTTGTATACTATATATAATTCGTTTCAAGGGATATATACACATACAGCACATGCAAATTTTGTGTGTGTGTACATAAGTACCCTCTGGAGAACACTGACAGAGGAGGTAGTGCTGATCAGTGGAAAGCCTAGGAAAAGAAGGACAGGGAGAAAATGGAGGAAGCTGCAAGATTATCTGCTCAAAACAAGGGAACTGGGAGGCTGGGCGGGTGAGTGTGGTGATATCTCTGTCTTCCTTGGAGATGAGCAGCGATGGGCGCATCCCCAGTGGTTTAAAGGTGCCACCTCCCCAGTTCCTAAGGTCGAGAGGAGAGTGTGGGGGAGCAGCAACAACTGGCAGCTCCTGGTGCCCTAGCCCTGGAGGGAGGGCGCTGAGCTGTCTGTGTGGGCGTGCTGACTGACACCATCCTACTGAGTACGGCCTCCTTGGGAGCTGGGGCTTCTTTCATTAACACCTTCCTTAAAAGGTCTCCCCTAACCAATCAGCTGAGGAGTGTGCTTCCAGGAAGGAAGTTCTTTGGGTTTGCAGCAGGCCTTTTACCTGAGAAAGAAGACACCACAGTTTCCAGTGGGGAAGAGAGAGCAGAGAGGGATCTTCCTACAAACGCCTTGCCCTCCACTCCCCAATGCCACCAACTCCTCCACACCTCTCTGCCCTCACCACAGGCACTTTAAGGGACAGTTATAAATGAAACCCTGCGTGGCACATTGGACCCACACTCTGTTGTCAGTGAGAAGCAAAGTTTTGCAGAAATTCTCAGTCAACTCCTTAATGAGTTCATTTGGGAGAGGGACAGTTTCCTTTGGTGCTCCTTCCCTGTAACAGGAGCAGCAGCATTAAAAACTCACCATGAGTGTATACAAGTCCTGGTCCAAAACTTGTGTTACATCCATGATTTGTCCAGTACCTACTATGTCCCATAGGCCACTGAGTATGGCACTGGGGTCACAGGTGATCAACTTGAAAGTACAATTATAGTTTACCACCACAAAAATGCTCATTTAAAACATTATGCTGGGAAAAGGCACTGTGGGAAATTATAGGAGGAGATAGCACCCTGCCTGTGGAACTAGGGGATTGGTGACAGTTCTTTGAGAGACATGAGAGTATTGTAGAAGAAAACAATATATTCCCAACATGTGATTATTGTGTGGATAATATATATAATAATATATTATAATATTGGTATTAATATATAATATTATACACACAAGGAAACTTTCAAAATATTCTTTTACATATGTATCATCTCATGATGAAAAGTCCTTTGGGGTGTGCAGGTTTAGGGTGGGGACCCATGGAATGAAAGTGGAATGGTGATACACAGTCTCCATGATGCCCGAGCATCTGCAGACTTTTGAGAGGGGATCTAAACTGAAAGACCTTGGACAAGACCTTTCTCCTTCTGTACTTCACTGGCTCCCTTGTTGAACTGCTTCAGTTTTCTTCATTTAACACTGCACACTTCTTTCCAGACGTAGCCAGAGAAGTTCAACAAGGATGTGAAACTGGTAGAAGCAGACCTGTGCCCTTCGAAGTTTTTTCCTCTCCCCAGCAGAACTCCAGCAGCATCTTGCTTTAGCTTTGGGGCACAAAGAGCTAGTGCTACCATGGAATTCAACAAAGAATCTGATTATTCTTTTTTTAAAAATGAATGATATTTACTGAATGCTGTTTACCAAGCTCTTTCTACAACAATCCCCTCAGATAGATATTATTGTTATCATCATTTTAGAGATGAATAACATGCAGCATGAAAAGTCTGTGACTCACCCAGGGTCATGCAATTATTAAGAGGCAAGATACAGACCCAGACAGCATGGCTCCAAAGCCCAAGATAATAACCATTATGCTATACTGCTTTTTAAAAGCCCCACAAATGTGTTCCTTGACATTTGCTTAAGCAGATCAAGCTACAGCTTCAGCTCATTTATTCTTAAGCATATAACACAATAACCAATTGAAGAATTAAATATGTCATCTTATAACCTAATTGCTGTCCTATAGAACAAAGTTATAATGGGGAATTTGTTTTCCTGAATCTAGCTGGGCAATATATTTTCTGCTATCTCAATCCCATTTCTTCTGGCCCTCTGCATAGATCACAGATTTTATATTTTTTTCTTTGGTGAAGAGGAAGTAAAAGCTTCTCCCCATGTTCGTAATATTTGCTATTTGACCAATATTTACTAATCACTCGGCCTCCCCAAACCTGAGCAACAGCAGCAGAAAAGATCAAAGCACCTCATTATCTCAAAGAGCTGGGCAGGGGTCTGCACAGACTTGTTGTTCAGGGCAGTCACACAAGTTCTGGAAAAGGGTAATGTCTAAGCCCCTGCACAGCCTCCTCATCCAGTTTCAGAGGACCTCTCACAACTCATCAGCAGTCATTTCTTATTAATATATGTTTGCAATAAATAATAATCACATTCTTCTAAGTAAGCCGGTGCATGTGCAGATCACAGCTCATCAGGTCACTTCCCCATCTCCCTCCTTTTCTGCTGTCCTCAGATCTCCTTCCCATCTCCAGTCTACCCTCCTGTTCCTTACCATCATTCTTTTATTTTGTTCTTTATGTTTTGTGTTCCTCGTGCGAGAGAAACCGTGCAGTATTTAACCTTCTATGTCTGATTTGTTGCACTTAGATTCTGCTCTCCAGGTCCATCCATTATCCTACAACCGGCTCAAATTGACCATATTTTATGGCTGAATATTATGTATAACATTTTCTTTATCCATTTATGTGTTGATGGACTATAGGCCACTTTCAAAATTTAGCTTTTGCTTTTCTGTAAACACAGACATGCATGTATCAGTCTTTTATTTCCTGCTCTCAAATTCCCTTCTTGGATTCTGAGTCTCAAAGTCCACTCTGACTCAGTTTCTCCAGAACTCAGCTTGTCTATTGATTTGTCTTTAAGGGTCCTTTCTGCTCTGAGATTCCTAATTTCCTGTGCCTTCCAGGATACTCAGAATTTTCCCTCCTTGTTCTCCTCATCCTTGCTTTTGAAATTTTCATTATCTGTAATAAAGACACCCTTTTTCCTGCTATCTGTATTTGTAACCTGTTTCCCCTGATTTCAGTGGCCTTTGCCACTCCATTCTGGAGTGTAACAATGCCTTGACCAGAGATCTTTCTCCTCTCCAGAAAGTAGACGTGCTTCTCTAAATGCTTTTTTAGACCTCTGAGCATGTCCGAGACTCCATGCACCTACCTGGTTTCCTCATTAGAAATGAGACTGTCTTGTTCATTTTTGTGTCCCTCTAGCCCTTTATGAAATGTGTGCTAGTTAATGAAATTGAAGAGTGTTCAATATGAAACAACTTTCCTTCCATAAAACAGATTTTCTGGGGATTAGTTCCCAAAATTATTCTGAGATTTAGGGTGGGACTCAAGCATGTACATGCACACACACACACACACACACACACACACACACACACACACACAACTAGCACATATTATCACTTCATAAATTCTGAAAATCTGATACTAAAATATGCATATGTGTATTGAATTCGAGTAGAGAGAAACAATAAATTCTGAGAAATTTTCTTTAAAAAATATGCTTTGTGCTAGGTCTTGCTTGTAAGTAAGATTTTCACACATAGAGATGAGGTGCTAAGTGCAGTCCTTCAGTAGACAGAACAGCTTGACCCAAGGCATGGAGACATAAAAGTGTCTGGAGTATTAGACCAATAACAAGTAGCTAGCATTCTGGTTTGGAGTATACTTACTAAACAATAAAATTGTGGCCAGGTTGTGGAAGGATTAAATGCCTGGACTTACTCTGTGTTCTAGAGTTAAGAGGAGTTTTATAGGATATAAGAGGACAAGAAACGGCACCATGAGAATTGAGTTCCTGGAAAAGCTGTATATAAAGTACTTTAGAACATAAACCTGGAAGAAGATGCACAAAAGGAAGCCAATTCAGTGAAGATTTGGCAATGCTAGTAGAAATGGAGGCCAGAGGAAGACTAAAATGACTTTGAAGATTGCTTGTGTTCTGGTTTGTAACCTGAACTTGGAGTACTTAGAATTCAAGGTAAAGATTTCACATAAAGCCCTGTTGCTGGAGAATAACTCAGGCACTGGTCCTGAGGATAGGCCAAGAGGATATGCTCCTCTTTTAGAAGAAGCCCAATCAGAACAATAAATGAACAATGAAATTTCTGTACAAAGAACATTATATAGGTACTTCAAAGAATGAAGCAGCAAGTTAATATAAAAAAATGGATTAAGTGGGACACATGAAACAGACCAAAATTAGTTGGAAAGATTGAAACAGGAAAATGTTGGCACAACATAAGAGAAAGTGATGAGGAAAAGAGAGAAAACTCTTTGGATGAGCATGACATGCATTTGTTAGAGGGAGCATTTTTAACCTTTGAGAAGGTATTAAGGCCAGGTATTAGAGCTGTGCTCCTATATCAAAGACTGAAGAAGGAATGCTCAAATCAGAAAACACATTTCAAGATGTGGGTCTAGTTTGTTTGATGAAATAATCATGAAGTACATGTAAGGCTTGAAAACAAACAGTCCTTACTTGCCTCTGTTCAGAAATCTGCTACCTTACACATTACACTGCAGCCATATTTCACAAACACAACAATTGCTATACCTCTATTCTTTTGTATATGTGGGTGTCACTGTTGGAACTAATCTTTCCTATGTTACTCTGAAAAACTCAGACTCAGGCTTCAGTGACCAAATACAAAAAGAAAGAGAAGGGAAGAAGTGATTGGGAATGAGGAAAAGAAAGAGGGAAGAAGGGACAAAGAAGAAAAGAACACACCCCCCCATACACCAAACCAAAATCAGAAACAAAACAAAAACCATCTTCCAAACACAAATCCTGGAATTCTAATGTAAATTCTGGAAGCATTCCCTGAAAGATCATCTTTATTTTCCCATTACAACACCTTAATTGTATAGAAAAATGTAACTACAAAGCAGTAAAAAACTGAGGTGATACCCTTTTAAGACTTTTCACATCTACAAACCCTATCACATTATATCTTCATGAGGGAGACTCTTCCTAAACAAAACAGTGGAAAAGGATTGGAGTATAGTTCAGTGGTAAAATGTTCAAGAGCTTCTAGGTTTGATCTCAAGCACTGTGAATAAAAATAGAAAGATATAAAGCCTTGTCATCATTGTATTTTTGCTAACAAGATCTTTTAAAAGTCATTTATTTAGTGTATTGCTTTTGTTTTACCCAGTAGACAGAATCCCCCATGTCATACATGGACACTTGCATGCATATACACATGTACTCACCCACACAAACTTCCCAAGAACCTTTCTGCACTGAATTTAAAGACAGAGACTCTGAGAAAGCAACAATACTAGAAGTGGTGTTTAATTAAACACATAGGACAACTCAGACCATATATGTGGAGTTAGGGATTGGTGATGACAGAGGGTATCTTTGGAAGTATAAATGAATGGGAAAAGTTTAGCTGGTTGAAACAGCACACATGGGGGAATTGTTGAGTTGGTTGAATTGGCTTTCATTTAACTTTTGGTTCAGAGTATGTGTTCATGAAATTAGTCAATTAATAAATAAGTCAAATGATAAATAATGAATAAATAAATAAGAAAACTTGAAATTGTTGAAAAATGTTAAGAAAACCATGGGACATTCTACATGATTTTAAAACCTCAAATGGAATCTTCATATTCTATTTGAGTCTACATATTGATGAAGATTTTGAAAAATTCTATTACTCAAGCACTCCCATGCACTAATGGTGATGTTTAGACCCTCTGGATAACAATTTAATAATATATACCCTTTGATTAAAATTTACATGAAAATATAAACAGAGTTGTACATAATAATAATTCATGTATGAGGATGTTTATCGTTGCACTGTTTATGAACAAAAATTTAGAAATAACACAGATGTTCCTAGACAACAAAAATATTAAGTAAAATTTTTTGTATAATAGTCACTTCTCTATAACTGGGACAAAATACCTGACACCTCCAATTTAAAGAAAAGTTTATTTGGCTCACAGTTTCAGTGCATCTAGTCCATGGTCACCCAACTCCAAGGCAGAAATGGCATGGTAGAAGGACCTAGCGAAGGAAAGCTGCTTACATCATGGTGACCAGGAGGTAGGGAGAGAAGGGTGGAGTCTGGGGCAAGAATACACACTTCCAAGTCATAGGCCCTGTTTGGGCCAGTTTCCAAGGCCCCTCCCACTGAACATGACACTTTTGAGTACATTTCATATCTAAAGCATGACATTTCATTCCCAAACTGTCTTTATTCAGAATATATTTAGTCCATGTCTAAGATTTACCAAAGTCTTAACAGTTCTAGCATTGCTGGGAGCCACTATAAAAATCATAAAGTTAAATATTTCCAACATAGAACAGCACAGGGCAAACTCTCCTATTCCAAAAGAGAGGATAAAGGAGTGTGGAGAGAAGTCAAACAAAACTGAAAGTCAGCAGAGAAAAATTAAATCCTGTAGCTGAATGTCCAGTACCCATTGAAGGTTAGGGTAAAATGTTAGCTCCGAAGAGCTTGAGCATCTTTGCCCCTGTGATCTTGCTGGTCGTAACCTATATCGCCACTCTGCTAGCTTAGTTCTTCTCATTGCCTGTGGTTTTTCTCAGCAGATGTTCCACATCCTTGGCATATTCCGCTTTCTGGGTATCTCCACTCCGCCTTTACCTCTATTCTCACCACTTCATGTCTCTTGGAAGAGACTGTACCCCATTTGGGGGGCACATTTTTGTTTGGCCTCTTGGATCTTCTTAAATCTAGATGGAAGCCTCTGTGAATCCATAAACTCTTGTATTTGCATACCTGAAAAACCAGTAGCACATGGATGGTAGATCAGCCACCAGTTTAAGTGCTATTTTGGAACACTTGGACTGCACCTGCAGCAGCCTTTGAGTGCCTGGATAGCTGGAACGTTGAGATACAGTTTCTTCAGCAGTTCCAAATGAGCAGACATCCCAGTGACTCTATTCTCAAATAAAAGATTTATAAGTTTTCATCCTTGCCACTGTCCCTTGCCCTTGCCCTTGCACTTGCCCCTTGCCCCTTGCGCTTTTTAGTTTCTGAAATGCCCTCATGGCATCTTTTTGTGCTTATATAAAATACTTGGCTTCTTTTTATGCTAGTCTTTTCAGCAATCATGCTCTCTTTGTCCTCAACTTTGCAGGCCCTTTCTTTCTGGTAAGACTGCACACTTTACAAATCATTTAATTCTGTTGTTCATTCCTAACTCTCACAGTTGGTCTAGCTAAACCAGCCAGTAGTACCCATGCCACAGCCTGAATGTTGGGATTCCTTCTAATTTTCTCCATCAGATTAGTTATTCCACCAATTTTAAACTCAGTTTCCTGCAAAGTATCAGCACATGGGCAAAATGTAGACAAATTTTCTGCCAGGGGTTAACACACATTTCCTCTAGTCTAGCTACCAATTGTTGTTCCCAATAGAAAACTCCTGAGCCTGGCCTTTACTGTCTGCATTTTGGTTAGCATGCTAGTCTTCTGAGCTCTGACCAGTATCCTACATCAAGCACTTCTCGCAATATTCTAGGGTTTTTCCAGTTTGCATCTCCAAACATTTCCAAACTCCTCCTATAAACCAGTTCTAAAACCTTCTAAACTGTATGTTCAAGTGCTATCACAGCAATAATCTCAACCCCAGTACTGACTTTTGTATTAGTCACTTTCCTAACGTAGGGACAAAATACCTGACAAAATTTTAAGGAAGAGAAGTTTATTAGACTCACAGTTTCAGTGGGTTCAGTCTATGTAGTTGGCTCCAAGGCAGAAAGAACATAATTGAAGAGAACAGTGGGGAAAACTGTTCACAGCATGATGGCCAGGAAACAGTGAGAAGGGAAGAGCCAGGTAGGAGAACACGTCCTTACAAGTCACACTCCCAATGACTGTCCCTTTTCCACCATGCCCCACACCCTCCTGTGGGACATTTGGAGGCTATTTTAAATCTGAATTAGCACTGTATTAAGGCAAAGTTTTATGGTACTATAGATTGTAGGTTCTAGAGCATGTACTGATATAAGGAAATGTTCATATAGTAATGTGAAAAAAAGTAACATTTAAAACCTGTATTTGAATAATAATCTAGATTTTATGAAAATAAAGTATTAATTTTATAGTTATATGCAAATCAAAGAGTGAAGATATATGGCTTATGCATATTATAATATTCATCTATATTTTTTGTTCTCAAATATTATGTAATTAAATTCATTAATTCACCAAGAGGTTTAAAACATTTATCTATCATTGCCTTCATTACTACATCCAAATGTCACTTTATTTTTTGTGTTATTTTTGTAGCTTTATGAATTTCTAATATTTTATATTTAACGTTGTATTCTAATTTTATCTATTTCTCTATGTACTACCTCAACAAATATTTGCTGGCTGCCCATCATGTCCCAGATTTTGGATTCAAACATGAACAAACAAAATCTTTGTTTCTGTAATTTTTATCATCCAGGGTACAGTTTAGCTAAGTGAATATATCAGGAGCAATTGCAAAGGATGGCTATTTTGCCTTTTTAGGGTGGAATGTTCTAAAATTATTCAATTCTTCTTTGTCCTTTCTGGTCTTTTGCTGATTTTTCCCATAATCATAGATTCATTTATTTTTTTCACTTTTATCAGTTTTTCCTTCATGTGATTTCAAGCTCTGATGCTAAGTACATAGATTTTTGGGACTGCTATAATTTCTTAGTGAATTGATCTTTTAATAATTATGCAACATCCATTTTGAATCTGGTGATTTTCCTTATCCTATAGTTACCTTTATCTAGTTTAGTAATGAAATTTTCTTTTGATTACTTTATGTATGGTTTATTTCTCCATCTTTTTATATTTAACTTACCAATATCATTTTAAGTAGATGTCTTTTGGGTGGTGCTTCCTGCATTTTTATTCTATTCTGACAATTGCTGTCTTTAAATTGGTATTTTTAGGACTGGTGGTATAACTCAGGGATACTGTTTGCTTAGCATAGGTGAGGTCCCGGGCTCAGTTGGTAGCACTGCAAAAATAATGAATAAATACATTAATGTTTTAGTCCATTCATATTTAATGTAATCAGTGATAACAGTTGGATTGAGGTCTATCAATTTCTTGCTTTTATTGTTCTCTCTGTAGTCTATTTCATTTCTTTCTTGGTATTGCTTGTATTTAGCTGTCCATTTAAACCACACTTGCAGTTTTATCATATATTTATAGTTTCTTTAAAACTGATGTATAAATATAGATATAAAAGTTTATAGTTAGATAGATTAGCTAAAAGATGATAGATAGGTAGGTAGATAGATAGATAATTTCTCAAATTATACATGGAATTAATATTTAACCACTTCAAGTAGAAGATAAAATGATAGCCACCACCATATAGACCTTTTTATCTCCTCCCTCTTATGTTGCATTTGTCATCTACATTATACCAATATACACTGCAAACCTCACAACAAAGTGGTAAAATATTTGCTTTCAATTACCATACATGCTATAAAGAAGTTAAGAAGAAAAAAAATATTCTCCTCTTCGCCAGATATCAACCATTTATTTTGCTTTTTATTTGGAAAGATCCAAGTTCCATCTGGAATTTTCCATCTGAAAATTTCTCTTCCCCTGGAAAAAAACTTGTGGAGCAGGTCTGCTGTGGATGAATCTTCTTAGTTTTCATGCTTCTGAGAATGTCTTAATTTGCCCTTTATTCATGATGGGCATTTGCACTGGGCTTACAATTCTATTTGAAAGCTCTTTTCTTTCAGTATTAAAAAATGCTATTCCACTGCATTCTGTCAGTCCTTATCTCTGAGGAAAAATTTGCTGCCATTAAATATGCTTCACTATTTCAGCCTGTTGTTTTCTTCTCTGGCTGCTCTCACATTATTGTCTTTGCCCTCATTTTCCAGCAACTTTATCATCATGATCTGGACATAGATTTCTTTGAGTTTATCCCACTGGGATGAAATTAGCTTTTTGGATCTTCTTGAATTTACATAATTTTCACAATATTGTATAATTTACATAATTTCTTCAAAAATTTTGTCCGTACATGCTATTTCTCCTCTTGTTCAATATCTCTGATGACATGATCATTATATCCCTTGATACTGTCACAGGCATCCTAAGGTTTTGTTCATTTTTTTCAATCTTGTATTCCCCAAAGTCATATTAGATAATTTTTATTGATCTCTTTTTATATTGAATAACCTTTCCTCTACCATCTCCATTCTGCTATTGAGAACATCCAATGTATTTTTTTAATTTTTCTTATGGCACTTTTTAGCTTTAAATTTTCTCCATGAGTCTTTTTTAATATCTTCTATTTCTTTACTATAGTCCCTATCTTTCATTTATTTTAATGTCATCAACCTCCCGTTTTGGGAGCATGCTTAAAATATCTTCTCTAATGGCCGATAATTCTGACATTGTGTCATCTCAGATCAGCATCTGTCGAATGTCTTCTCCCTTGCAGATTGGAATTTTCAGTGATACTCTTTCTTACATTGAGCAATTTTAGATTATATTCTGAACATGTTGAATATTGTTGTGACTCTTGGCCTTAAGTTTTGTGGCCACTATTGATACTGATTTTTTTAAGCAGATGACTGTGTTGGGTTTAGACCACAAGTTGGAGCTGGCTTTCTGGGCCCTGTGGTGCCAGTATCAGTTCAGTTGTCAAAGCCAGTGCAGTGCTCTTTGGATCTGTCCTGCTGGTGTGACACCACTGACTTCTATGAGACCTGGGCAGTGGTCTACCTTATGATCAGTTCTCAGAGCACACGATATACTGTTTACCTTACGATACATTCATACCAAAGTTGAGGGTGAGCCCAGGAGTTGATACACAATGTGATAACATTGATTTCCTCAGCTTCTTCACCTGCATCACACTTTCAAGTTCTCTTTGCAGTTCAGAAGACCTAATTCCCACCCCTTTGTCTTCCGGTCAAAATTCCATGACTTTGAATTACACACTCTGCATACGTTTTACTCCTTTTTCTGCCTCTCGGGGTAAAAGGTGAGGACTGACGAAGGAGGAAGAAACCAATGGGATCCTTCCCATGCTCTGGGGTCAGGATTTAAAGTGTTTGTTCTACCGGTGTTGTTGTCACTTCTGCCACTGGCTTCTCTTTTGTTGCTACTATTGCCATCATGGATGTGAGGCTAGAAAATAAAACAAGGCAGAAACAACAACAGAACTCAAGGGCATTTTGACACACTTTTTCTGTGTGGGGTCAGATTGCCTATTCCTCTGATCAGAGAGATAGAGCTTCTCTCAGAGCTCTTTTTGTCTGTGCTTGATGGGCTCCTTGGTGTGTGGGGCTCCCGCCAGGTCATTATTATCATGGCTCCCCCTCGCTGCCTGAAATCATTACTTTTCAGAGTCCTCTGACAGATGCCGCATGCATCCTGTTTAATATTCTTAGTTGTTTTAATGAGAGACAAGAAGAGGTATGAGATTTCAGTAGAGTTGCAACTTTTGTTTCTTTACGTTTACATTTATTTCTCTATAAACTCTTTCACCATGCTGATAAACTCTAAATCTGTGTGGGTGAGTATCTATCTGTTTAGCCTTACCATCTTAACATAAAGTTTGAGAAAAAGGATGTCCTTAAGAAAAGTTCTAATTCAATTTCTTTCTGATTTTCCTACTTTTTCCTTGATGGACATTGGTTTTTAGTCATTTTTAATACCACAGTGCATCATAAAGCTCCTGCTAAAGCAAACTGTGACCCATATGCCCAAATGCATCAACCTAGGCACCCCACTTCCACCCTGGATATAATTTAAATAGCAGACACATGTGTCTACTCGCTGTCCTCCATACTTATATAAGGCAAAATTACTATCAATTTATTAGTATGATTTGTAGGAAGCAAAAGTGCTACCAATTTACCAGTATTACTCATTTTATCAAAATAGCAGCTTGCTCTTACATGCAATAAAATATGATTTTCAATGCAAAGTGGTCCAAAAACTTACATAGATGAAATTTTTAAAAAGCATCCTGCCTCCCTAAAGATAAAAGGAAATAGCTGCAAGTGTGAGTCACGAATTAATCATCCATTAGTGAAAGTTGGAAAGAAGCTGGACTAATAAACTCAAAATAATATGATCATTAGAGAAGCAATGAAAAGTAGCATCTTCAGTGAGAGTTTTGCAAGGATGGAGCTGGTGTAAAAACACCCACTCTCCAACTTCTTGTTTTTCATTTGGGGAACATTAAGGAGAACTTAGTGGAAGAATAGTGGTAAATTTAGATTCCATTTTCCTTTTCCCTAGTACCTCCTCCTCCACTTGAAATTAAATAAATAAAAGGGATTCGGTTAACGGCCAACCTGTAGACTGTTTGCATTGGGTTCAGGATGTGTAGTCAAATGAGCACTAAGAGCTCTTAACTGTTTACAAGCCTAGCAGCTAAACTTCAAGAAACTAATTATTTAAATACTTAGATAGCAAAATAAGGATCATTGAGGGATTTTTTTTCCCCCTATTATTTTGCTTCTGGCTGTGATCTGCGATATAAAAGTGAGAAGGCTTCTTTTAAACAAAGTATTTAACCACTCTCTCTTTCCAGCAAGACCCTGAATGAACTGAATGTTAGGAACCTAAGGAGGCCTCATTATCAAGAGTCTGAAGGTGCCTTACAGAATTGTTGATGTAGATAATGGAAATAACACAGGAGAGAGGGCAATTATTTCCCATGAAAACAAAACAAAAAATAAAGCCATAAGATTTTTTTCCTGGAATCTTTGAACCATAATCACTGTTAGAAATCCTTGGCTAGCTTCCTACATCTTGGCCCTTTATGAGGACGTAGAGATAGTAATGAGCCCTAAAACTATTGTGCGTTCTATCATTTTCCATCATCAGTTCTTTCCCTTACATACGATGTAATTATATAGTGAGACTATGTAACATATATGAAGAAGAAGATTTTTTTTCTTTTAAAAGTAAAACAACAAAAACATTAGCAAACAGACACAAAGTAGCACAAGAACAGTACAATCAAAACTGAATTACGGACAAGGTAACAGGGAATTAACAATGGTTGCTGCATTACATACTGATAACTTCAAAGTGTATGTTCAGGAAAACACATAGATGTACAAGACTGATCAAACAACCAATCATTAACTGTTCTTTACAATAAACCAACACGAGACAATAGTGCAACCATGTTAGCCATCCTGCATATACATACATACGTACATACATGGTTATCCCTTTTTTCCTTTTCTCCTTCTCTTCATCCCTGTTGCTCTTTACTTTTGAGCAGTTTCCTTTCATACCTCCTAATTTATATTCCCACTTTCAGGTTCTTACACTAATGATACAATACGTTGTTTGCATATGCACATCTGATTTATTTCACTTATAAGTATGGTCTCTAATTGTGACCATTTGCCTATAAAAGCCTCGTTTGTCTTGAAGAAAATATTTTTTTTAATGTTTTTCAAACTATTCCAATGAAATCCTCAATCTCTTTTACATAGCCTGAGAGAAACCATGCATACTCCTCCAATAAGGAGTCAGAAACAGCCTGCTGAAATATTGAGTTCCCTTGCTTTTGACTGGAGTTATATTGAATCAACTCAATTATATTTACTAGGCAGATGTGGATCCTCAATTCTGATTGGCAGTTCTATGTGCTATGAGTTAATACATACAGAAAATGATAATTAATAATAGCATGGGAGCGAAGTGGGAGCCAATATGAATGTAACAGAAGGTCTCTCTGAAGGTGAAATGATCTTCCCAGCACTTGCTACCTGCCTCACCACGCTTGGCAATAGCTAGTCCATTATTCTCTCACTGTCTCTATATATGAAGTCTGACTCATCCTTAGGAGGTAACTCATCGGCCTCTCCTTCATGGAAAAGTTCCAGTTGGGGATGTGGCTGCGGTAATGGTTATTGATTTTCATATTGGCACTGAGTGATGATTGCTTGCTTCTGTAACCCCATTCTTATGGTGACAATGAAAAGATAAATTTCTGGACTAAATGGGTTTCAATTTCCATTCTCAAAGTGACGGTTATGCTTCTGGAGACTGTCAGTTCTCAAATAATAAAGTCAAGACTCATTGGCTATTAAGCTAAAAGGAATGTTGACAATCTGTTAGTTAAATTCTCCCTTCCATATAATCCTGACTCTGCCAGGTGGGTCAAGAAATAGAACATGAATTTTGGTGTTCTGGTTTGTGTCCTTACTAGCTTCATCTGGTTCTTCTCATAGAAAAGAAAGGTTGGTAATGTGTCTTGTAGAGATGGGATCGGTATTAGGTGAAAAAGATAAACAAATTTGGTAGATACCTGTTTGTACTCTGGGGGTAAGTTCTCCCTCACTATGCCTGTTGCCTCCCTTTTGAACCTCATATGGTTTGGTATCAGAAGAGGAAAAACTATAGTGTTAGGCTATCTCCAGTTGCAGACATATTTAGTCAGGTAAAAGCAGAAGTACACTGAAATGTTCCATGAAATATTCACTCACAGATCATATGAAAGTTTTGTAAGTAAAACTTTTGGGAAATGCTAAGATAAGCTCCTGTGTTGTCAGAATTCTTGAAAATAACTTTGTATTACCAATAGGGAATATTATGTGACATAGTCCTATACTTCCTTGACTACTGAATTATATTTTCACCCAAAATATCTTATGGGACTTGAAATATGCAGAGTTAATATACAAGAGATGATTATATAAACTTAATATAGCATGGCATTAGCTTGTTTGACTTCTACATGACTGCCCCAGAGAAACTTGATAAAAACTAATGTGCAATATGTATATTACAATTAGTATATGAACACTATATGCTGTGTGTATCTATGTAACAACTTTCCATAGGTGACTGCTAACCTCTGCTTGAAAAAGCAGCTTCATAATCTCCCAGAAGATTACATTTTACATATCTTTTATGGTTACAGAGGTCATTTTATGTTGAGTGACCATCTACCTGCCTGTGATTCTTATCTGTTGATCATAGCTCTGTTTCTGAGGCCCTTTAAGATGTATGTAAGGTATCCAAATCCTAGTTTGTTATTACAGAACAGAGCCAAGTACACTACTGTCCCATGATAGAACTAAGTGCTTTGTTTCTACCCTAACCTCATCAGCCCTGGATTCTAAGCTGTTAGTTCTCAACATCCTCAAACCATCTTTTATCAAGCAGATTCAGTTACCTGCTCTCCTTATTTAAAGAATTACTTGTGTGAGGTATTTTTCTAGTGCTGAAAATAAGGACAACAATCAGACATGGTCCTGGCTTCCAAAAGGCTGACAGTCTGGAAGTAGACAGACATACAAAATGATCACTTAGGGCTGGGGATATAGCTCAGTGGCACAAGCACCTACCTGGCAAGTGCAAGGTCCAGAGTTCGATTCCCTGTCCCCCCCCCAAATCAATCAAAATGATGACTTATAAAGCATTTAAGAGGTTATAGAAAAATATTTGAGGTGTTATAGGAGTTAAGGGAAAGAGCCATTATGTCTTCTTGGGAATATTAAGAGATAGTTGATCTGTTTATCAAAAGACAATTTGGAATTTTCCATGTTGGGAAGGTAAGGTATGGACACTTCAGCAAGTGCTAATATTGTGTGCAAAAGCATGAAATTATATTAGCTGTATGTTGGGAATTACACGTTGTGATGTGCCTAGTAGGTAAGCTGCATAGAATCATGACGGTGATGAAAAGAGATAGGATGAGGAATAAATAAAATCGTCTTTGACTGAATGGGCTTTGCTGCGTTTCTATTTGGATGTCCTCCCAAAGCTTCACGGGTGTATAGGTAGGGCTTTCAGATGATGACTGATTGTTGGGTTCCTGCAATTCGTTTGGTGCTGGGAAGTAGCATCTGTTTAGAAAAGACAAGCCACTGGGGACTTGACCTGGAAGGACCTATCTTCCCCCCTGCCTTCTCCTTTCACTTTGCCTCCCTACACCCATGGGGTGAGAAACTTTCATTCACTCTTCCATGCCATTCTGCTTAGAACCAGCTGTCCATGGGCGTAGCCACAAGCCAGAATAAACCTCTCATCCTTCGGTGTGTCAGGTCTTGTGTCTCAGCCACAAGAAAATGCCTAAGACAGACTTCTAAGAGGTATAACTTGAGCCATGAAGAATGCCTGGGTAACTATCTAGCAGAGAGAATATGGACAACAGTCTAGGTGGCTAGAAGAGCATTAGTCAAAGCATTGCATTTGAGAAGAATACAACATGTCTAGATAAACAGTGGGTGGTGGGGAAGAGATCTGAAGGATGAGGCTGCCTGCTGAAAAAATGTAGAAATCTGTTAGAGTGAAAAGTCAAGAGTGGATTTTAGAACAGGAGAGCATGATCAGGCTGGGTTTTAGAAGACTGGCTCAGAAAGAAGTGTAGAAGACGGCTTGGAGGGGAGCCATGTGAAAGTTTGCACAGTAGTCTCAAAGGAAACGGTGAACAACCCGATGAAGGTGGTAGCTTTGGCACTTGGTGGGATCAGCCAGCTTTTCTGCTGGCTGAATGACTGGAACCAGCTTCTCACCTGCATCTCCCAGTCACTGCCATGAGGCTGTTGACTCTGAGTGGAGAGAACTCATTTTCCCCAGCTTCTAAAACTGTTTGCCTATCTCCTATATTTGGTTCTTTTCCAAGTAACATAAGGCTTCATTTCCTTTTTACAAATTCTGCCAAGTTGTATGAACATCCCCTTTTCTGATTAAAAAAATTGACAATAATGGTAGCATTGAAGCCCTGGAAAAGTTGAAAAGCATGTTAATTTTAATATGACATTCTTTATATTTTCATAAAATTCCTTGCTATGTCTCCCAGATTTGCACATATAAAATTATCACAACCCTGATCAACCAATGAATTCAATGAAGCAGATCGCTTTGCTTAGAGCAGTTAAAGACCTAACACTTCCTTCTTTGAACACTGCCATTTCTGTGTCTGGCTCTGCCTCATCGGTCATAATGGTTTGTTTCATAGACTGAAATATTCTTGGATATTGATTAGAAACTCTTGTTTGTTTTGAATGGCTTGAACCACAATACCATAACTCTCTCTACCCAAAGTGTGTCTCATAGAAGTTTTAGAAGTTTTCTGCATCAATAATGAAGCTGGCAAATTACTTCCAACACTTGAAAAAAGGAATCAAACAGTAAGATCAATGAGACTGAACTCATCTATAATGCGATGTTTTTAATCAGTTGTCAACTGAACTGCCAGACTTAATTGGTACATTTTTAAAAATACACATTTCTGATAAGTCATGACACAAACATATTCATTAATAAAGATGAAGCCAGCCACTTTCTCTTGTGGCTTCATTTACTTCTTTCCAGTTCTTAGGCCTTTGCCCACTTCTGCGCTGTGTAATCTGTGGCCTAAGGAGCTTGTAATTCAGCCTGCAAACAAAAGATTAGACTGGCTTTTCTGTGCAAAGAACATTGAGATTCCCAGGTAATAGGCTCAATTTGTTGGCTTGAGGTCTTTGTCTAGATAACTTCAAGTGACTCCAAATTACCAAGCTATTTCCTCTGCATCAAACAACCAGGAGGCATTATCATATTGTGGAACCTTAAAGTTTTGTCTTAATTCTTCCATGGGTTGTACTGAATATTAGGGAAAATCAAGTTCTGCAGAGTCTATTCAGTGAACATTTGGTAAGTGTCTGTTGTGACCTCAACAGCATTCCAGGCAAAAGAGAATAGGAAGGAAAGACAAACAAAACCCCATGTCTACCCAAGGAGTGAACAGTCTAGTAAAGGAGACCCATTAAAAACATGTTCCTGACTAAAGCCTATGGCAGTGTTAGGAAGAAGGAGGGAGGGGAGAGTTAGAGGGCAGTTAGAAAGATACATTCAACTGGCTTATGATCTATGCTTTTTGACTAAAATGCAGTAAACATTTCCAGAGGTAGGCACTACCCTAATCTTTACATACAAAATTATATCTAAACCTTGCAGCAGCTTTCTGATATGAACATTATCATCTTCACTTATAAATGATAAAATTGAAGCTCAGAAAACAGAAAAATAAGTAGATTTGCCAAATAAACACTAGTAGAATTGACACTTAAACCCAGTTACATCTGATTTTTTAGTCTATTCAATTACCTGTAAAGCTGTGCTAGTTCCTGCATGCTGCACCCTGGGACACAGAGAGGTATAAAACCTTAGATGAGGTTTCAAGGCAAAGCCAATGAAACAGTGACAGCCTATGTGCCACACAGGCAGAAGAACCTTTATGTCCAGCTTTTATTGTGATGATTTAGTCTGGGTTGAAGATCTGGTGATCAGTGAATGAAAAGTGGATGATTTCCCCTGAAAAAATAATGATCCTATTTGATTTAAATTCAGTTGGTTGGGGGTAAGGAGAAGGCCTTTTAAAAGATTCCCTTTGTTGAAAATATATGACTTGGGAAAAAATTTAGTTTGTTCATTCATTTATTTATTCATAAGAAACACTGTGTGCCAGCCACTATTCTAACCCTTCTATAAATAAGGATTCATTTAAAGCTTATGGCAGCCTCACGATGTTAATACTATACTCCCCCACTTCACTGGTGAGTAAACTAAGGCAAAGAGATGTTTGGCTACCTTCCCAAAGTCCCTCCGATCATGGGTGCTGTTCATGGTATATGAAGCCCAGCAGACCTGATAATAGAGTCTACGCTCATATTCTCATTGGTATTGGAATGACCCAGAGCTGCTGAAACTTCATTTGGAGACCAATCCCATCTCTAGTTTCTAGAACCAATCCTTTCCTTTTGGGGTTATTTTATGTAAGCTTAGATCAGCAACACAGGCTTGTTCTGCTCTACCCCTGGGCTGCCTCATTTGGGGATTCGACGCTTCCTTTGCTTAAGTGACCAAGCCCTTTTACCATTTTTCTCTTAAGAAACTTTCTCTCCTTATGTCCTGTTCCTTTATGCTAGCAAGATGCTCTGCCTGTAATGCTTCTCTAAGAATCAGGCCTGAAGTGCTCAGAGTTCTGCTTATTCTTTCCTATCTTTAACCTGCCTCTGGGTTTGTGGTTCTTCTAAACCTTAGAGAAGTAGACCGGTTTATGTTACCCTTTTTAGAAGTGCCTGCTTGGGTCCAGGAACCCTCAGATCTCCATGTGCCATCATGATGTCTTGACCAGCCTTAGGGCAACCCATGATCTCTCATTGGCATTAATGCCAACTTTTGCTTGGATACCCTGTTGCCAGCTGTTACTGTGCTTTCTCTACCACATCTTTTGAACTGAGCTGTTGCTTGGAGCTGATTTTCTCCCGCTCATCTCTGAGGTTATCTGTGCCACTCAGTGAATAAAGGTCAGATTTCAGATTCATGCCTGTACCTCTCTGATGTATTATGTTTTAAAATAACCAACATTGGATGAAGGAAGTATAGAGGAGGAAGGGAGGAGAAGCGATGGTGGTGAGAAGGGGGAAATGAGGAGGAAGGGGATGAAGTGAACGAGAGGAAAGAGGGATGAAGGGGATTGGAAAGGAGACGAAACAAGAACAAGGGAGTGTGAGGGGGAACCGGGGAGAGGATGGGGAGAAGAACGCACCTACATCTTCCTGAAAATAAAACTGAGATACGGAAATTCTCAGTTAGCAGACCCAGCCTTACCAATCACACAACAGAGGCAAAATAACCACGACAATGGCTTCAAACTCCCACAAGTAAACTCAAACACATGAAGGAGTCGTTTGCCACGCAGTTTTCAAGACTGGCTTCTAAGTGCTGTCACTTCAGGGTAGACTTCCTATTTTCTCCTGTCCTAAGTGAAATTTTCTGCTTCCTCTTGGATTTTAGTGTCCTACTGGGGAAAGTGGTCTTATTTCCACTATTCTCACAAACTGTGCCTTAGCAAATACTTTGGTAAATAAAGGAAATAAAAACTGCCTAGGGAATGTGCATGCAATGCCAAAACCAACAGGCAAGTTGATGAAAAATCTTAATTAGTCAAGCCTGTTTATTGGTCCTTTTGTTCATTTATTTGCTGAGCATCTCTGATATAAGGCTGTGCACAAATGTGAAGATAATTTAGCCTGGATTCAGATACGATATCTGCCCCCAGAGAGACTTCAGGTCATTTCAGGATAAGAGCTGTGTACACAGGTAATTATGATACAGGACAAGAAGTGACAAAATAAGAAAATGATTTTTTTTTAAGGAAGATGGTTTAGGCTAGGGATCAAGGTGACACTTGAGTGAAACTTCAAGTCCACTGCCATGAACAGAAGGCTATATAATGACCAGGTGAAAGAGCACACAGAAGTATAAAGGTCAAAGGACAAAACATGATCAAAGACTAGTGGACAGACTAACTAGGAAGACAGACTAAAATTGCTACTTACCAATGGGAAACTACAGGTTCACTTTCAGAGAATTTGGGAGGAAAAGAGAGTTCAAAAGAAGGAGTTTGGGGGCTGGGATATAGCTCAGTGGAGTAAGCACCTGCCTGGCAAGCGCAAGGTCCTGAGCTCAATCCGTGGCACTGCAGAAAAAAGGAGATTTAATCTGAGGGATTGACTTTTACCTTTATTAACAAAACTGTTAGTGAATTTTAGGGTAGGGTAAGGTTTGATATAGCTCTATATTTATCTCTCTGCTTATATATAATTAGATCTTAAATTTTCTGTTCTGTCTGATACATTTTTTGGATTCCACTACTCATATGAGATAAGACTCATATCTACTCAGGGGGTTCATTGAACAAGATGGGTTCTCATTCCTTGATGAGGGACCAAGGTAATTCTGAATGACACCCTTTCAGGGCTTTAAGAGGACCCGACAAAAGTGTGGATCTGTAGACTCTGCCCTCAAATGCTTATTTAGCAACCATAAAGCTTCCATCCTATGGATACGTAGATGAATGCTGCAAGAGAAGGGCTTATAGTTGGGACAAGAAGTGAAACATCATTATAAATGGCCCCATCCAATGACTTGACTAGGTGTACATGCTGCTATAAGGCACAGTAGAGGAAATGGTTAGTCAGTGTATAATGAGGAAGCTTTCATAGAAGAAATGTCTATTGAATCTTGCAGAAGATGCTGTGGTGGGAAGATGCCTGGCTGCCCTCATGTAACATGGAGAATGGCGTGGATTATACGATGCCATGGAGATGCTGGGGCAGGCTAGGAAGTATTGTCTGCTGTCTGGAATTACACAGGGATCTTTCTTAGCAAGGGGCTCCTGGGCACAGATAGCACCAAGTAGTGACAGCTATGAATTAGCTTCTTTTCAGTGTTCTAAATACTGTTTTAGGAAAACTCTTTGTTGGTTTACATTTTAAAACTTCCATTATAAGGAATTTAAAACTTATACAAAAGAAGACAGAAGAGCAGAATAAACCTTCCTGTACTCACTATCCAACTTTAGCAACTGTCACCTAGTGGTCGATTTTATTTTTTCTGCTCTGCCTTTTCCTCTTCTAATGTGATTTTAAATAAATTCCAGACATTAGATTATTTTCTCCATTGATATCTCGATCTCTGTCCCTTACGGGTAAGAAAACTTTCCTTCAGTCAATATTTTGCATTTTATTTTGTACTAAAACAATTTAAATTCTTGAATTATTATTTTGTTCATGTAAGCAACATATGATCACAGTAGACAAGTCAGAATCTAGATGGATAAAAAAAAATCTAATAACCATCGATATTCCTGCTCCGTATAGACCACTATTGTTTTCATTGTGTTATATGATAGTCTTGGTATTTGTCTGATGTATAAATTAGGGTGAGTTTATGCTTCACTTAGCATATTAGAACTGTTTTTCCTCTTACTAGCATAATTACACATACAAATATCCTTTACATTATAATGATTATGTAATACTTTTGTATGTGCATGTGCCAAATGTATTCCAATATCCCATTCGTGTGTGTAGAGCTTGGTCCCTGAACTTCCTAAATTTGACTTTTCCTCACCTCCCTCGGCTCTGCATTGCTGCAGCACACTGCAGTTTCAGTGCCTCATTGCTCTGTGCATCCCTGTGCTTATGTATTTGGAAAGCACCTCCTGGTCATAACATAGGCATAGTTACTTCCTTATGTTTAGTACTTCAGACTTTAAAAGTTACTTCTCAGTATTTAGGTGGAATCAGGTACAGTATTTATATCTTGACTTTTTCTCCCAAGTTCCTGTTAATGAGCTAGATCATCTTTATAGGGAGGAAAAGTTGGAGAATGATTTTTCTTAAATTACATTTACCATGAGATGACCACAATGGTATAATGTGTTTGTAAAATCTAAATTATTTAGTATTTCAATGAACTTTAATCCAGTTTCTCAGAAACAGCTTTAAAAGTAAATTATATATATATATATATATATATATATATATAAAAAACATGGAGCCAACAGTATTTGTTCTTTCTTTATAATTATGAATAGGAAAAAATTGATTTTACTATTCTGAAATTGTGTGCATTTTAAAGCAATTTTATTGAAGCATGATTAATGTGCTCATTAGAAGTGCTGTTCGGTTAATGTATTAGTCAGCTTCCTCATGGCCAAGAGTTGCTGAGACACGATATCTAACATACAACTAAAGAAGAAAAGTTTAATTTATCTCACAGATTCAGGAGGTTCAGTCCATGGTTAGCAGGCTCCAGTGCAGAAACCTTATGGTAGGACATGGAGAAGCAAAGCTGCTTAGTTCACGGCAACTGGGAAGCAGAGTCAGAGAGCATGTCCGAAAGGAATAGCTGAGAAACCAGATACAGTACCTAAGACCACGCCCCCATGACCCACCCAAACACACTCGAGAGCTTGCTTTACTTATCTGCTAGGTATTTATTAATCCAGGGAAACTGACTCATTGGGATTAATGATCACCTTTGAACTTTTTTTATGTATAGTAAATACAGTATTGGTTAAACCATCACTACTATCAAGGTATGAAACATTTCCATTATCCTTAATTTTCCTTATACCCTTTGGTTCTGTGATTAGTTCTCTTTAACTAAAAATTTATTAACCCAGAGAAATTTTAGGCCTTTAAAAAAGTTGTAAGAATTTTTCTAACAACACTTGTGTGATCTTCAAGCAGAATGACTCGTTCACTCACTGTTATCATTTTGTCACAGTTTCTCACTTTCCCTTCCTCCTTCCATCCGTCTCATGCCCAGATACATCACTCAGTTCATCCTTTGAAAGAAGAAAGACTTCACAGGTCCCAAACTTAGGAAATTTGTCATTGGCGAAATCACGGTTCATCGTAAAATTTCACTGACTTCACACTAAGTTATAGTAACTGATTTTTCTCCCAAGCCAGATTTAAATCAAGAATCCCACACCATGCCATAGTAATATTCCACACTGATTACTATCCCACAGCAATCATGTCTCCTTAGTTGCCTTTAATTTGCAGATTCTATTCCTATTTTTTATTTTTTGGGGCATTAACATTCTGAAACATGCAGGTTTTTGTGTTATAGAATATCCTTCCATTTGGATTGACTAGATTGTACCTTGTGATTTGAATTCGCTTGGTATTTTCACAAAGAACACTACCTGAGTAGGAACCTGCCCTTCTGAGAGCCTCACATCAGTGTATAATTGATGTCAGTTTATTCCATTATTGGCAAGGTTGGCTTTATTACCTTGATAAAGGCATTATTTGCCAGGTTTCTCCACATAAAGATTCTCTTTCCGCCTTTGTAGCTAATAAACAATCTGTGAGTAGATGCTTTGGGAAGGTATAGACAACTTTATCTTAAGTGAAACTTTACCCATTGTAAAAATGGACTCAATGATGACTGTTGGTTGACTCAATCATTAGAATCAAACTGCAATACAGTAACTTTTCCAATTATCCCATTTCTTCTACATTTCTTGCCTGTCACACTACAATAAAGAACACGTATTCTTTCTTCCTTCATGTGTTTTTTTCTTTCTGTATTGGTTTGTGTATTTCTGTGAGTTATTTTTTTCTTGACAGTGCTCTAATCCATTCTTGTATTTTTAGTGTTCATGCTCTACTTGTCCTAGTTTGGCTAATGGAAGTCCCATCACACTGGTTTCTGTTGACACATTGACACATTCTCCATCTGAGTACTTCACTGCAATGAGATTTGCTGGGATCACCTTGTGCTTTTCACGGCTTCAGAAATTTCTCTGAGCATCCCTTATGCCTTTACATGATAATTATTTAGAAACCCAAATCTCAGTGTCAGATAAACTCTGTCTTAACACTATCACTATACCATTATAAACACATCAACAATAATTCGATAATGTCATCAAATATCCAGAGTACAAATGTCATCATTTTTTCTCAGCCTATATTTTTCCCTTTGTGTGTGTGTGTGTGTGTGTGTGTGTGTGTGTGTGTGTTTCTTTCAAGTCCTTTTAACTTTATAGATTTATTCTCTTTTTTCCTCTTTTCTTTTCTTACCATTCCTTTGTTGAACAAATCAACTTGTTTCTTCTCTAAGTTTTTAATAATCTAGAATTTTTCCTAGTCATATTTCCTAGGCATATTTTAACTTATCCTTCTATTTGCTATATTTTCTATATAAATTGATAGTTTAATCTAGACCATTTTATCAGATATGGTGCCCTCTGAGCAATGCTGTATCATGTGTGGAACTGTGTTCTGTCCAGAGGCACATAATGTTGTTTGTCTCTTTGTGATGTTTGAGTGTCAGTAATTCCTCAGCAATTGCAAAATAGTAGTGTCCTATCATTTCTTCTTCATTTATTAGCTGGGATATCTCCATAAAGTGAACATTTTCTTTAGTTACCCATTGGTAGAGTTTAAGAAAGGCAAGAAAAATGTTTTACTTCTCCAGTTTTAAAGGAGAATATCTCATTGTCATTTATTTGTTTTATCCTTCAGTATCCACAAAGATTATCAGAGTAACAATATTAGCAGTAGTACCACTAATATAATTCTTGAATACTGTTTGAAATATTTCAGAGTTACTTTTGTCCTTAGATTATATCTCCTTTAGGGATATACAATCAAATTTTTGTGCTTTGAAATAGTGTCTGTAGCACAACTATAACATCAATGGATACAGGGTACATAAAATTACTCCCATGTTTTCAATTCATATGAATTTCTTGCTTAAATTAAAATTTAAAACCATTAATGTACTGTTTCCTGTATAACTCCAAAGTAAAATCTACAAATAAAATATAGTCAAAGGAATATATCGTCTAGTCCTATTTCTCCCCTAATACCACTTGTTCTTGCAGCTAATCTTTAAAACTTGTTTGTTTACATACAAATGAAAAATATCCAAAACCCTGGAAAAGATAGCAGTGGTAAAAATACTAACAGTAGTATTACTTTGAAGTATAAAAGTACTCTCTTTCATGTATAAGGTTACAATCTATACTTTTCATTCCCCACATTATATCATTTTTATGATAGATCTCAGGACATAAATATTATTTACATTTTATAAATATTTTAATTGACTTGAGAATGGACATCTATTAACAAATTCATAAAAATAGTAATTATTTCTCTCTCCCCAACTCCCTCTGTGTGTGTGTGTGTGTGTGTGTGTGTGTGTGTGTGTGTGTGTATACTGGGACTCAAAGCCAGGGCCTTCATATTGATTTACTTTTTCAAATTTTGAGACCGGGTCTTGCTCAGCATATAAATTGCCCAGTCTGGGCTCAAACTCACCATCTTCCTTTCTTCTGCCAGAGTATGTATCACCATGCCTGGATAAACTGGTGAATTTTTAAATAAGGTTTGATTTCTCAACTTCCTGATGCTTAGTCCAGTGTCCTTTCTATTATATCACACTCTGGGTCCCACTGTCTTTTCAGATGTTAGCCCTTACTGAAATGGAAACGAAATAATCGTGATTTTAGACTTGAACAAAGATAATCTGAGTTACAATTCTACAAATCATTAGAAATTATGAATTCTTAGGAAAATTGTTTAATATCTCTAGGGTTCAGTTATTCACCTCTGTGCAACTGGGGACTGTCCAGGCTGATGAGGCTCTGTGACACTGTGGTCCACATGAGACTGCACATCCCTCAGACTGCTGCCCCAGGAAGGACTGCAGGAGGCAGAAGCAATGTGACAGACTGTAGTTCTGTCCAGTGGAGAATAGGTATTCAGCTCAGGTGTGATCTAAAGCTATCCTTTCTGCTAAAAGATGAAGGTCATAGCACTTTCGAAGCAGCAACTGGGTAGAGCTTATGGGATGCACAGTTCTAAGGATAGAGGGGTATAGAATCACTGTGCTTTGAAATCACCATTGCAAAATTATTCCCAGGTAAAGACTCATTATCGTCATAGATTTCACAAAATAAAGTTATATCAAAATTCCTAAAGGATACTTGTTGTTGTGTAAATATGTAATGAAAACTTAGGACTCTTTTGGCTAATCTGAACAGGTCTGGCCTTTGTAAAGAACTTGATCATTTCATTGTAGCACATATGGGAGATACTAGAAGGATTAGCACAACATGAATTACTTCCAAAGCAGCAGAATCTTATTATTCTCTTAGCCAAACTATTTCCTTATCCAAACTTTTACTCATTTCTTAGGGATGAGGGAATAAATTACAAGTTCTGGAGTTGTACTGTAACCAAATTTGCATTTCAGGGAGACATGTTAAAAGAAAAAGTACATAGTTTTCATTTCTTTGAGTTTTTATACCCAGCACCTGCAACTTAAAAGAGGAGAGGTTGATTTAGTTCACAGATTACAGTGGATTCAGTCCATGGTTAGCTGGCTCCAAGGCAGGAGCAGAAGGGCGTGGCAGAGGAAAGTTGCCTCCTACCTCCTCTGACCAGGTCCCACCTCTAAACATACAAGACTTTTGGGCAAGCAATATAACAAGTTTGTTCAAATTTCCCTTTATATTTATAAAGTCTTGAGTTTAAAAGTCTTCTGGCCGTGGGTATGAACATAAAAGCAAACTGACTGGGCAGTCCCAATTTGACTATGTTATTCAAGACTCCACCCTTCAGCAGGGCAAGATTAGATGCTGTCTTAGTTATTTTTCTCCTTGTTCAAACAAAATACCTAACACCCAAAGGTGAAAAAGGAAAGGTTTATTTTAGCTCAGTTTGTAGAGCTCTCAACCCATAGTCAGCTGTTCCCAAGGCAGAGTGTCACGCCAAAGGGGCTTCACAGAGGAGAAACAGTCGGTGGCAAGCAAACAAGAGACAGAAAAGCAGTAGGCAGCAGCAGGCTATGGCAGCATCCCTCTTTCTGTCTCTTATATCTGTCCACACTATCTGACCTTAAGCCAGCTTGTGCTCATACCCAGGATGGGGCGCCCTTAATCCTAGCATTGCACCATTAATCCCGGCATCACATCCTTAATTCTAGTATCACATACCCAAGATCCAGCCACCTCTAAAAAGCCCCATCTATGACTGCATGAGGCACTGGAGGCACATGTAGACACAAGCCATAACAGGTGACTATACTAAGTTGACCAAGCCGGGACTCATTTCTGTCTTCCTGATAAATTTCAGTTTCTCTTTTCTTCTACCTACCACAAAAGGAAATGTTTTGACAACATTTTTTGGTCTCTTTTAGATAGAAGAGTAATGCAGGGTAAAACACATCACACTTCCTTAAGTGAAGGTTTCATCAAACTTTTGGTACATGGGAACATAAATAGCAAGACTTTGGACCATGAACATTAAGACTATCTTCCCAATACTTAATTCCTCTTATGTGTGCACAACTCTTTCTAGAGAGGGAGAAGATATGAAACAAGTTTTCTTCTATGCCCTCGGATTGAGCTAAGCCTTGAAATCTTTAAATGTCAACATATTATTTTAGTTTTTCATTTTTCTGAGCTGAAAATCAAAATGAATCGTAGAGGGCAGCCCTAACTTGGGCCTGATGTTAGAGCTGCCAAGATGCAGGATATACATTTGGAGTTAGACATCTGACTTTGCACAAATAAATTGCTCTGAATTTCAGTTTTCTCATCTTTAATAGCAGATGGATCATCCTCATCCAATTATTTTTGGCAAAAGTCATATGCAATCAATATCTACAGGAAATATATAAAATAAATTATGACAGAAAAATAAGTATTTTTTAGTTAAGCCAGTTTCATGAATAGCCACATACATAGGTTCTGGAAAGCAAAGATTCATTATGATTTTGCAGAACAAAGGCCATTTGACTGAAAGACTATTTCTTTTTCCTTTTCTTCCCTATCAGGAAGTAGATCTCATTGGGAGCAGCAGTGCTTATTTAAGCTCTTGAAAGATTCCCTATTTCTTCAGAGCCAAGTACAAACTCAGGCTGGCAAATCAAGCTTTTGCAGTACCATCCCAGCTCTTTTTTCAGAACTTACACTAATTTGTTTTCATTATATTTAATTTAAAAGGTGAACTTTATGTGTGTGCCCAAATTGACCTCAGATGCCTTTCTGCATATTTTCTCAGACTCTTCTTTAATCAAGGACTCCTTCCCATTAATTTTTCTTAATTATATTTTCTACTTTCTTAAGGCCCACTTCAGGGATAATATTCTTTACAGAGCCAATTCACCTGTTCCATTCCAGACCTAAATCCTAGAATCCCAAGGTCCTATTTCCCTCCTCTTCCCACATTATCAAACTCTTCCTCTGTTTCCAGTATTTCTTGTGTTTGATACTCACATGAAGAAACTCTGGAACCATGCTATCTGCCCTGGGATTCCTGAATTACACCTACCTCACCAAGCAAATACTACAGGAGAAAGAATGGTGATTTATGCTATTTACCTATGGGTCAGTTTAAGTACAAAACATTTAGATGATTGGTTTATCACAGTTCGGAATGTGTCTGGATGATTGACTTACTAAAGAACGGTAGATTAATAGGAAGGCAACTTCAAATAGATATTATAAATATTCATAAATATGGAAAGTCACATATAAACACAACAACAGAAAAATGGAAGATTTCCAAACACCTAAATGGAATTTGTAAAGATGAAAAAAATGTGTCGAAAATAAAAAAGATACCAGATGGGATTTGTAACACTTTAGATGTTGCAGAAAAAAATCAGTGAACATGAACACATTAGAAGAGAAACTACCCAAAATGTAATGCCTTTAGAAAAAAAAAGATGAAAATAAGTGGTCAGAGCCTCAGTGACTGTGGGATAACGTAATCTTGCCTAACACATGAATTGGATTTCTAGAAAGAGGAAAAAAAAGTACAGAAGATATACAGAAACTATTTGAAGAATCATTGTGTCTCTTCTCTTAATTTGATGAAAACTGTCAATTCAAAGACTCCAGAATATCAGGGAATGCCACGCAGGATATGGAATACACATATAAATTACTATCAAATTCATGAAAATCTCAGAAAAAAAATTTTAAATTTCAGCGCCAAAGAGTACAGATATGATCAAAAATATAACAGGCAGAAGACTTCTCTTCAAAAGTGATAAGAGCCAGCGGGTAGTGGATTGGGTTATGGAGATCAGTCCTACACTTCTACATGAAGAAATGGAGACAAAAATGAAATTGCTTTCAGACAAATAAAAGTTAAGAGAACTTTACAGACCTTTACACACATCGTTATCTTTCTCAAATGCTACCCTCCTCCATCTGTGTCCTGCCGTACCACCTGGAATCTCTTCCTGATTTCTCCAGCCTGTATTACTGTGTCCAACCCTGTTCTTAACCCTCTGTGGTTCCAATCACACCCTATGTACTTTTGCTTCCTTAAATGGCAAGTAAATTGAGGGTAGGTATAGCCCACTGGCTAACACAGGACCTGATGCATTAGGTGGATGATCAGAAATACTTGTGGAAAGAATTATAGTTACTAATATTGATTCATGATTTAATGTCACTATTGATTTTCCTAACTCCACTACTATAGACAAATAACGTAGATAGCTACCAATATATAGTCAAAGAGAAACTGGGCTGGCAAAGACAGCAATATAAAAACCAGAGCCATCAGAATTATGACAGGAGGCAAAGCTGAGAGAAGCCAGACCTCAAGATGCCAAGGCAGCCCTGCATGCCTCCCCTCCCCCGAGATAAATAGCAACTTAAGACTACAAGTACTGCATGAAATTAACACCACCTGATCAGGTGGCTCCAGACAGGGAGTAACCAGAACGTGCGGACCCATACTCACCTCCCTTTCCCACATGTCTTTGCTCTTCCCATATACCCTTGCTATATGACTCGTTTTCCAACTGGATCAATCTTAGCTAAGTGACTATTGCAATCCCATAGGCTGATTGTAGTCTGACTCACATTTTATTCAAGTTGTGATTTCACTGTATAAATTACCCCTGACAAAGGGTGTCATGGTCTACCACTCGGCAGCCCTCCTGGAAATCCAGGAGCAATTGTTCTTTCCTTTATCTTCAGTAAAACTCTCCTAATTTCTGCCCCTGGTGTGTGAGTTCATTCTCCATTGGTGTGAGACCACAGACTTGGCACATCTGACATCTAACAGGTTGAGAGTTATGTTTTTCCTATATCATCAACACATCCATGACCATCCCTAATACATATTTATTACTCACCCCACTCAACTACACCAAACAGCCATTTGTCACTTCCTGTGCATCTTACTCTTGATAACGCCCCCCCCCCTTTGTTCAGTACCATGAATCAAACCCAAGTATTCTATGGTAATACTCCATCACTAAACTATGTCCTCAGCTCTTTATTTTTATTCTGAGACAGAGTCTTGCTAAATTGCCCAGGCTAGCCTCTAATTTGTGATCCTCCTGCCTCAGCCTCCCAAATAGCTGGGATTACAGGCTTGGGCTACCATTCCCACCTGATAATGTCCTTTTGTGAATGTGATCTCATTTATTCTTCCTAATCTGCACTCATGATGTATAATTTTTTATTATCCTCAATTAAAAGATAAATATATTAAGGCTAGGAAACCTTAAATAGCTTTTTCAGGATCAAATTAATATCAGAAATGGTGTCCAAGCCTAGTTTCTCTTTCTGGATGAAGAAAATTCATCAGACCAAGAACAGAGGAAGACCAATTATGCAGGTTTATTACTCTGTCCAGTCTGATCATTATCAAGTTTATTAAAGGAAAGTAACCTAATGTCTTTGCTGCATATTTCCCCAGTAAATAGTTACTGAAAAGGAAATGAGCAGAGAAATCTAAGCATTATTGAAAACAGAAGGACATTTATTTCCAGTGCATATCTGTGAAGTCTATCAAAGTGGAATGTAATTGTGAGAAGAAGCAAATTACAATTTTTGTATGATGGTCTTTATCTGCAAGCGTTTGACGGAGACTGAGAGTGCACCAGGGCAATTGATGTAATATTACATCATTTTTCTGTTGGCACATGAGACTGGAAACAGGATGAAATGGATGATGATGGTGACTTTTGTCTCCTGATTGGCATGCAGAACGTCTACTTTCACAGTCGAGTTAGATAGATTAGAATGAACATATGGCTTACGTGGTTACATAGCTAATGTCATTGGAAAGCAGTTAAAGAGATGATTCTTAATAAATATTTCTCACCTAAATATTTCTGAAATATCAATCAAAGAGATTCTAGTTAAAGATTCCTTTGAGCACCGACTCAACACTGGAAAATCCTAATGTAACATCCTCAGGAGCCCTTGTGATGGAGGGAAATCATTCTGAATTTCGGTCTGCTTTCCCCCTGTTATTATTACCAAGGAGACAAATGACTGTTGCAACACAACCAGCAAAGCTGTCTTTTCCTCTGCAAAATGAAGAGTAAGGCTGCATGACTGTTAGGTCTTGGCAAAACTATCACTGCTGCGGATCTGGGGGTGATCCTGTCACTGCAGTAGGGGACCTGCCTCTGGCTACTCCCATCTGAATTCTAATGCTCTGCCTCCATATCTTCAGTGCTGTGTGACCTAGAGGATGAGCAGAAGCTGGGTAAGAGATTTGGGAGAATTATACTAACCAGCACAGCCTTGATTATTCTTATTTCTCTCTACCTCTCCCACATTCACTGTAGATCCCTGAAGTGTGTTATCAGTATTTCTGATGTTCCTGGAGCTACAATTTCATCACCTTCAAAATGCAGACAAGTAATAAGTACCTTTTCTGCCTCCACTTTGCGCTTCCCTTGTTTCATCTTATATTACCAGTGAGGATTTGACATTTAACAAAAACTAACACATGTCAAAGAACACAGCTCTTTATTTTTATTCTGAGACAGAGTCTTGCTAAATTGCCCAGGCTAGCCTCTAACTTGTGATCCTCCTGCCTCAGCCTCCCAAATAGCTGGGATTACGGGCTTGGGCTACCATTCCCACCTGATAATGCCCTTTTGTGAATGTGATCTCATTTATTCTTCCCAATCTGCACTCATGATGTATAATTTTTTATTATCCTCAATTAAAAGATAAATATATTAAGGCTAGGAAACCATTGTGATGGTATCCAGAGGTGGGTGTTTAAGAGGTAATTAGACAAGTGGGCACTGTCCTCACAGAGGATCGAGGCTATTAGCAGAAGGGGTGAGTTAGTTGGAAACGTGCCCTCAGCTTCCTGAGCTCTCTCTTGCTCCTACCATCTATGTGTGTGCTTTGCCATGTACAGCCCTTTAACACGTTAGTGCACAGCCAAAAGGGTCTCAGATACTAAATCATGGAGCTGGGCTTGCCACCTCCACAACTGCGAGAGATAAAATTTTTTCTGCTCAAATTACCATCTCAGGTATTTTGTTGTAGCAACTTAAAATGGACTAAGACACAAAACTGCACTTTCACTTTTCCACAGTTGAATATGAAGTAAACTAACTATCACCCCACTACCAGTTAAATGCTCTACCACTGAGCTATATTCCCTCATCCCATTACCAAACTTGGCTTATACATACAAACGTTGGTGTGCCTGATTTTGAGTGGTTCCTCAGGCCTGGAGAAAGAAACCTCTCACATCTTATTGATTCTACCACCTCTCCACGAAAAGCTTTTTTTTTTTTCTGAAGAGCCTATTTTCTGTTTTGTACATGAGTGTGGAGCGGTATCTAATTAGAGCTCAGTTGCCTTGATGAGATGCCATCTGTGTGAACCCTTTCCCTTGAACTGCCTATGCTGACCTGGAGACACATTTGGCCGATGATCACAGCTGTGATTCCTGCCACCAAGAAATCTCAAATTTGAGATTAGGGTTAGAGGGTCTGTTGATGATGTTAGTAGTGGTGTCTCATTTCGTGTGAGAGTTAATTATATCATTCATTCAGAAAAGTAAAGGGGCTTGTTGTCATAGTGATGGGTGACTCTTCAAGCAGGGTGCATAACTCCAACTGGAGCATCTGCCTGCACGGGGACAGCTACCAGTTTGTTTTGTACGCTGTAAAAATGATGGAGACTGAACTCTAGGGAAAAATTTGACATGGACAGAGCTGTCCATGCTTCTGCTATATTATATCTTCTTTCACAGCGCCATGGTTTTCACATGCTTCGTGTTTCCTTTTCCAATGTGTTAATTTTCAGGCACTCAGCTATTTTCCACGGACCATTGGTGGTGCTAACCTCTGGGAGCATGAATATCTGAAGACCCTGAGGCCAGTAAGGAGCATATTGCCCATGTAACCAAGCCTGGGAGCCAGAAGTGCGATATCCCATGTACAGTTAAGCTAGATCCAGCAGAATCCCTGACTCAAAGGGTTGAACTGAAAAACTTTGGAGAAAAGGGAGACACGGGCTCTCATCCTTCTGGTTCTCTTTGCCTCTCTGTTCTACCAGCCTCAAGGTCCCAATAGACATCCTGTCAGTCAAGTAAGCTCGAGCTGATTCTCCTATCTTTATTTTGGGATGGAACAGCTCTGCAGAAGCTCTGATGTGTTTTATACTATACAAATGGGAGGAAATTAAGGGGCAGAGGAGGTTAATAGGTATTAAACAACATGTACGGAGCAGGTACTGTCCTAGACACTATTCCATTTGTTTCCTTGTTTCCATGTGGATGCTGTGCTGTGTGCCGGTGGTCTCACCTACTCAGGGCTCTGAGGCAGAATATCTTAGTCACACTCCTATCTCTAGAACAAATATTTGACAAGTTGAAGGATCGGAGATTTATTTTGACTCCTGATTTCAATCCGTGGTTAGCAGAATCCAAAGCAGAAACAGAATGACAGAAGAGCACAGAGGAGGAAATAGTGTTCGACCCAAGGTAGCCAGAAAACAGGAAGAAATATGAGGAGCTGGAGGCAAGAAGACATCAGTGTCTCCAGTGACCCACCCCCAACGGGGTCCCATGTCCTAACGGCATGTTCTGCTACTGAATTAGTCAATAAGCGAGTCCACTGACCAGAAGAATGCCCAGTGATCCAATCACCACTGGGGGGAGAGTCAAAAAACACATATGGACATTTGATTTGACTTGATAAGACATCAAGTCAAAACCGTGATACTGGAGGATCACAAGCTTGAGGCCTGTTTGGGCAACATGAAAAATACATTTTCCCATTTTCCACATGGAGAGGGAATCAGCCATTGCTGGAGTTACATAGGCAGTAAGAAGGAAAGACCAGAATCTTCCCATAAACTCTTAAAACTACCCTTTCCTCATGGTCTTTAAGCTCACATCTGGCCTGGGTCTGTGCTTCCCTCTCTCTTCTGTCTTATCTCCATTCTGTCACCTTGAGACAATGGGGGGCAGGGAACAGGTGGCCGCATCAATCCCAGGAGACAATAGCGCCAGGAGAGTTATCATGACAGACAACGCCCATGTTGAGAGCTAGGCTGTCAGATAGGTCTGCCCACAAAATCTTCTTCTATTCATAAGGTACGAAAGAAAAATACTGGACCAAAAAGGCTGGCAGTGCGGGTTTGAATTCTTAGTTTTATCATTCCTGGTTCTATGATCAAAAACAAGTCACTCTTTCTTTCCAAACAACTTTTATCCTTTTATAAGTTAAGTATTGGAACTGAGTTGTAGGTCTCCTGTGGGAGGTATGTTGAAGCCATCACATCTGAGAATAATGCTACTAAATCTGGGGAAGATGAGATAGCGTTGTATTCTTTTTAAATTTCCCGTAAAAGAGACATAGTAAATAACTGATTTACAAAAACTAAAATTCCACAGAAATCATACTGCCAATCCCCATGAATCCCAGAATATAAGCAGAATATGTACTATGCATATCACAAGCTCTATGAGGTATCAGAAATTGTGTAGCACAGCCTAAAGGGAGCACAAAGGGGATTTTTAAGAGCTCTGGAAGCCAAGGACTCCCTGGGTTGCTAACGACCTCTCCCTGGAAAGTTTGTCCCCTTGTTGAGTGAATGATCCTGAGAAGATTGTTTGCAGACTCAAATTCTCAAGTGGGTAGAAGGAGCTCAAGGGAAGCTCAAATACTTCCAGCATGTTTGGGAACCCATAAAGCATTGACATGCACCCACCAAGTAGCTCTTCCAGGAAAAAACATTTAGTAGACATTGCTGGGCATGGGATCTAAACTGAGCAGTTTAGGGACAGACAGTGGGAGCAAGTGACTGAGAAACCTGATCTGAAATCCAAGGAAAGGGAGAACATGTGCAGATCTTACAGTCTCCGCCCTCCCACAGTCCTTTTCTCAAAAACAACAGAGTCCTCTAGAGCGAGGATGCTAAATAAACTCTCCTGACCACTCTTTTCTGAACATAGTGCTATGGTTTCCAATTTCTCAGCAATTAGCCATTTGTCCCTATAAACTAAAATTGTAGTTACTGGGTCCTATTATCCAGTGTTATGGTTGGTACATTGTGCCAACTTGAGTCTAAAGGCTTGGCTAAGTGACTCAGCGGTTCTATATCCTAAGCCTGTGCAAGAGGAGGGCACAGAAAAAGGGTGGGCATGGACAGATAGCCAAGACACAAGATAAAGGCTGAGAAGAGGCTTACTTCTCACCTCTGCTCTCTTGCTGCTTTTGTTGTCTTGTGCCGCCTTGCAGTGTTGCCCCTGTGCCCTGCCACTCTGCCTTGGAGCCAGCTGACTATGGACTGAAACCTCCACAAACGATAAGCTAAATAAACTTTTCTTTTCTTAATTTTGGGCATTGAATGTTTTTTCTCAGCAATAAGAGAAAATTGCATATTCTTAGTCATCACACATGGTTAGTGGCTACTGTATCAGACAGTGCATAACATCTCTATCATTGCTAAAAATAATATGGGACGGTACTGCTCATAACACATGTAACACAAACAATGGAGAATTATTATAGGTCAATCCTAACAAAGTCATAGGGTAAAAGAAAATAAGATCAAAAATAGTCTAGCTGCAGAACAGATCTTGGTAAGCTTTTTTCTGTAAAATGGTAAATATTTTAGATTTTTACAGGCCCCAAACAGTATTTTAGATAGCTAATAAAAATTTCTGATGTTATGTGGCATCTGATATCCAAACAACAGTTCTGCCAGTGTAGAGCAAAACTGGCCGTAGACAATAAGTAGAGAGAAATGAGGCTGTATTCCAGTAAGATGTTACTTACAGAACAGGTTGTGGGTTGGATTCAGCCTTTCAGTTGTATTTTGTGAACTCTGCTATAAACTCTAAAATTATGGAAAAAAGACATATTCATAAAGCAATAGAAAGTGATAACAATCAAAATCAGCTAAAAGAAGAGAGAATGAGTGAGTGCTTATTCTGTGAGTGTAGAAGGCCTGGAGAACAGTCAGGAAAACTTACTACGTAGGTGTCAAAGAAATCCTCAGTAAATTTCAAAGAAGGAAAAAACATAATATCCTCAGATCAAAATATGGTAAAAATAATAAATTTTAATTAAAAACAAGGCCTTCCTGTGTATAAATTTTTAAAAATATCACTAAATGATTCCTGTTCAAAGTAAAAATACACACCAAATTGTAGAACAGTATTTCTCAGAAAAAACTCCTAATGTGACCACAGTACAAATCAAATATGGCTAACACAGTTACTAGAGGTTATTCTATAGTATTAAGTATTCAAATAAATAAAAATAAATCAATAAAATAAATTAATTGAACACTTTATTTTAGAATGAAGTCTAAAAGAATTTTTAATAAGAACAACAATAACCCAAAAGATAAAATTAATGTGGATCACAGTAGAAATCAGTGAGATGGAAAAACAGCAAATCAGCAGAAATAATAAATAAAGACAAAATCTGCTTCTTTGGGAAATAATCAATAAAGTGTTTAAACCACTAGCCAAACTAATTTTAATAAAAATGAAAGTATAAATACATAAAATTTGAAACAATAAGGTAAATAATAAACAAAGCAGAAAAAAACTACAAATGCATGAAACTGGTTTATAAACTATCTCAATACATTTGAAAACTGATGACTAAATCATTTCCTAGAAATCATGCTTACAAATCTAATAGAGATAGAAAGACTGGAAAGACCAACTATCACCAGTAAGTAGAGAAAGACTTTAAAAAGACAGAAAAGCACCAGGACCAGATGGTAGCTGTGCTCTCCTTGAAGGTATGTTGGTTTCCACTGCACAAACCTCAAAGTTCCTAGGAAGATTTTCATACTCAGTGACCTCTCTGCATATACATTTTGAATTGTGTTTACTTGTGTGGCTATTAAATGCATTTTGTGAAATTAATGTCGGGTGGGGGTAGGTGTGAGCCCAGTGATGACAGTAGGGGGATGAGGTGAGGGCAGTAGAGCCTGCAGCTACCAAGCTAGCAAGCAGGAACATCCTGACACAGAGCACCCACTGGGCTTGGCAGACCTGGGCTTGAATCTAGCTTCTTCCACTTTATAGCTTTATGATCTTGGGAAAGATGTTTAACCTCTTTAAATTTTACTGTCTTCATTTCTAAAATGACAGTAATAACAGTATCTAGTTCAAGCAGCCAATGTCAGGATTAAATGGGAATAAATTGACAATGTGTTTGCCTGAGCAATGGCGTGGAGTAAACCCTCTGTGAACCTCAGCTATTATCACCCTGACAGGGGTGAGAGTGGGAATAAGGTGGTGTCCTCAACACCTCTGCAAGCTCCACAGACTAGGAGAGCCAATTAAAATGTATGTTTGACCTCAAAATCGAATCCCTGTAAGCTAGAGGATATACTGTATCTGAAACATTCTGTTCTTGCCCCTAATTTTCTTAACTCAAGACATCTCCCTCCGGGAACATTGGATACATATAGCAGAATGAAATCGTGCATGTAATCCTACTCTATTGCCAAATCCCATGGTTTTAAGACATGTATTTTTAAAAGGCAAAAATTCACAACAGTAGAGAAAGTAAAAGGAGACGAAAGTATATGCAAGAAAACTTTAGAAAATGTTACAGTTTGGATCTTAAATGTCCCCAAGGACCTGCATGTTAAAGTGTTGGGTGCAATTATGTGGCACTTTTGGGACGCAGTGGAAACTTTAGAAGGTGGGCCATAATGGAAAGAATTTAGGTCACCGTGGTGTGTCCTGGAAGGGGATGTTGAGACCCAGGGTCTCACCCTCTCCATCCTAGCTGGTATGAGGTGAGCAACTTACTCCACCATGCATTCCTACCATGGAATGCTCTCTTGCCACAGGCCCAAAGCACCACAGCCAAGTAGCCATAGACTGAAACCTTTGACACCTTGAGTCACAATAAACCTTTCCTCCTTTTAAGTTTTCTTATCTCAGGCATTTGTCACAGTGATGGAAAGCCAGCTTACTCAGAAGGGGGACTGCATTCCAACTGATGTAGTACTCTAGGAAAGCTGACTCTTAATCTAGGACTGAAAGATGAAAAACAACCTACTTACATGTAGAAACCCTGAAAATCTTACAGTTCCTCAGGAATTGTAAGTGCACTGCCTTGCTTAGAAGTCAGTGTAAGGTATCAGTAGATCCCCAGGTCCTATCCTCTTCTGCCTTGCAGATGGGTCAAGACCCACCCCATCCTGATGAAACGAAAAGAATAGTTTCTGGATAGGATAAAATAGATGTCCATGGACTAGAGTTCACCAGGCACAGTTCTTCCATATTGAAAACAAGGGCAGCAAGCTAACATAGGTTATTTAACACTGAAGTCTTAAGACAGCTTTGCCAACATAGTTCTAATAGTGCAAACAACCAGACTGTCTTCTAGTGCAAAGCTGGATGATTCTTCTCTTTAAATATGGTCATACCAAGAGGAAAGACCTTTAGATGCCAGTATGAAATGACCCAAAGTCACAGTTAGAGACCTCCATCAAGTCTCATCCTTTGAGCCCAGAGCTTCTGATAAACTTTGTATGTCCTGGTCTAGTTAGTTATGATGGTTCTCCAAGGATCACTTGATATTTCTAACTTCAGATGCAGAAATCAAAACAAACACAAAAGGCACCATAGAGAACAAAGACACAATGTAAATAGAAGACAACTTGAGTATATCTTTAGAGAATGAAAAAATAATATGGTATTCCTGAGGAAAAAGAAGATGTAATTAAAAAACACATTCAGACAATCAATACTTGTAATTAAATCTTTACAATGGTAATATAAAAATCCAATAAAAGAAATAGAAGTTAATATTCCAGATGTACAGTAAGAAATGGACAAAAATAACAAAAAACTAGGAAAGAAAGATGAAAAATAAAAAGACTGGCCATTGAGTTTTAATGTCTATTGAGTAGGGCTTCTGAAAGAAGAGAACAGAAAGAAGGAAGAAAAGTACTAAGAATAGGTCAGGAATAATTTTCTCAACTTAGTGATAACATTTTCCAGATTGAGAGGAATGCCTGATGGATTAAAATGCTGTAACAGGGTGGAGAGGAGGGGAAGCAAAAAAGGAGGGAGGGAGGAAGGAAACTTAGAGAGGAAGATCACCTACACAGAAAAATATGTACTTATAAATACAAGACAACCATTAGCTCTAAAGAAAATAAAACATCATTCAAAATGGGAAAATGATCAATTGAGTGAGAGTGAGAGAAAGAGAGAGGGAGAGAAAAAGGAGGAAAGAAATATGTAGAAAAGAGAGAAAAAACCTCCATAACATAGAAAGCATCATGAACTAGAATAGTTACAGGGTTCTCTCAGCATTCATGTCAGAAGCTAGAAAATCACAGAAAAGCTATCAAAACCCTAAATGTACAATATCATCACCAACAAAATCATCAATCAAATGTGAGAATAAAATTAAGACATCTTTCAGAGATTCACATTCTCAAATTTTTACCTGTCATGGTTTTCCTAGAGAGCACTGCTCTACTGAAGATGTACTTTACTTAAACAAGAGAGAAAACCAAGAGCCATAAAGATGTGAATATAGAAAACAGCAAAACCAGTATAAAAGAGAGAGAGGAGGCAATTCTAATGATCACAGAAAGGCGGACTTTGTCCCCCATAAAAACGTCAAAATTACCAGATTAAAGTAAAATAGGAGACTCCTGAAAGAATTCTTCAAAAAAATATAACTGATATAATGACTGATATTTTCTGCCTGGATATTGGCAGAGGTTTGGATGAATTAGGTCACCTACACAGAAAAATGTGCATATACAAATACAAGACAACCATTAGCTCTAAAGAAAACAAACATTATTCAAAATGGGAAAATGATCGGTTGAAATGATATGAGTTCGTTGGGACTAATATTTACATAGTCACAATAATAGCAACAGAATATTGATTGAGCCCAAATTTTGATGTACTAGTCAGGAGAATATTTGGGTATTCTGGAACTATGTCACATGTGCTTATGTGAGAATGGAAGAGGAAGAAAACAAAAGAATCAGAAAGTAACAGTATTGGGGAGTAAACACCACCTAAAAGGTAAAGTGATTGTGTGGGAGAGGACCACTGAGAGGAGAACCACTTTCTCAAACAAACATTTGTGGGGTCTCAACTTTAAGGGCAAATGTATTATTTTGATTAAAAGAAGTATGCAATCTAAAAACAGGACAAAACTTCCTCAAATGAGGAAGCTCTCTGTCTGTGGACTTCACTTCGAATTCTGCAGGCTTTCTGGGAAAACCTAGATAATGTATATATTTTTTGTACCATTGACATTTTTCAAAAGCAAGAGTATGAGAGATGACATTTTTGTGAAGGTAACTGTACACACCTAACCATCTTCTAATAACCAATGTTGAGGAACAATCACAATTTTATGTATGAAAATGTCATGTTTTTTTCTGAATAATACTGCCCTGTTTTCAAATAGTCTGGAACTCCTAGGTAGCCACCTGCAGATGGCTGAATGGGTGGTGAAGAGCAGACTGCTCACAGAGAGTGGCCAAAAACATCTAGGCAACCAGCTGGGTGGCAGTTAAGGAGGTAGAAGAAGTTAAGGAGGTAGTAGCAGCCAATTGTTGGAACAATGTAAATAACAGCAATAATGACTATGCACATCAGTGTAAAGCTTGTAGTTTACAAAAGACTTGCATCCTTTTAAAAATGTCTTGACCATGGACTGTATCATCGTTTACTAAGACAGTTAACAGAAGGTAGGTCTTCTGGGTCAGCAGCCCCCCTTGTGGCTCCTGACCAACAGTCAGGATCACCGGTATGAGAGAACCATCTCGGACAATCCAGCCATTCCAACCAGAAAATGCCAAACCCAGCTCCTACCCCACTAACTCTATGAGACCCCCAAGTGAAAATCACCAGGCTGATGCTGGGCAACCCTGAAAACCATAAGAAGTAATAATTAACTTTTGTTTTTAGCCAGTAAGTTCTTGGGTAGTTTGTTAATGAAGTAATAACCAGAATAGGAATGATCTGCTCCCGTTCCATCATTCTGAGGATGGGAAAATAAAATCTGGAACAGAGATGGTTTCCCCAAGGTCTCTCAACAGGGTAGTGGTTGAATTAGCAACAGATCCTATCCTCCAGAGGCCTCAGGTTCCTTCCCCAAGGCCATCTCTTCTCACTACTCCCAGCCTTTCCTCTTCCTTCCCTCTTTCTCTTTGTCCTCTTCCTCCATCTCCTCTTTTTTCAACTTCTCTTCCTCCTGCTTCTTCTTGTAATATTTTACCTTGGTATTTCAAACTTACAGAAGCTTCAGGAAGACTGCAAGAAAATCTCATATACTCTTTACCCAGATTCACCACTCATTTACCTTAGACCTCTGGTCCCAGTGTTCTCTTAAAGAGGACATTTTTTCCATAGGAAAGCTACCCACAGAATGAGCTCCCACTGAGTGGTTAGTCACTGTTGAGATAATCCCAGCAGGAGTGAGAGAAGAAAAGGGCATCTAGGAACTAGAGGGGTGTGGGAGGGAAAGCTATGGGAAAAGGAGGAATATTAATCAAGAAGAAAGCTCTGAAAATGGAGTCCAGGTCAGTAATGACCAGCCTATCTCCATTAAGCATCTCCTAGGGGCACTGGCCCTCATCTAGCCTGATCACTGAATACACAGTGAACTTGGATTCTAGAGGCACAACTTGGAATCTTCCATCAACTGTCTGACCTTGGGAGAGTTTCTGTCTCTGAGCTTTGGTTTTACCTTTGTTTGACGTTGGAAATACTACAGACCTAAGGAATTTTAATCATCTGTATCTATAAAATCACTTGGAGAGCTTTAAAACATCCTGATGCTATGGTCCTATCTTTAGAAATTCTTATTGAAGTGGTCTGAGGTGGGGTCCAGATACTGTTGATTTGTTTTTTTCAGCTCTTGGATAATTGTTAGTATGCTGCTAAGGTTGAGGACCATTGTGACAGGCAACAATACCCTCATCAAATTCTGCCTGAACTTTCAGAATTCATCCAGACCAGGCTAGAGGTCCTCTGCCCTTCAAACCTTTCTCATTTCTGTGCTACTCTCCTCACAAACATGAGGCCTCCTAGCTAGGAATATTCCCAAATCTAAGCCTGGTGCTCTTCCCATTCATTTAATCATTTTATTTTTTGCATGGTCCCTTTCTGCATTCTCTGGTACTTCACATCAGAAAGATCGTTTTCTGGCTCTACCTTGTGGCTTCTCAGGCTTTCTCTAACTACTCAGTGCTTAGCTGTGTGCAGAGGTACTTTATTTCTACCAGAGATAAACACCTGCCATTCTTTCCCTCTAGCAGTTAGACACCTAATTTCTACTGTACCGATCTATGCAATTTGACATTGGCAGGAAGTGACTCACACAAAAATAGCTTTACAAATATCTTTGAAAAGAAGTGTGGGAGGAATTTTATATTCCTCAGTGGTCTTAACAGGGCAAAAGAATGATTTCCCAGGTGAGTATAACTCTGCCGTAATTACCAAAAGTGACCTTTATGTTACATTTACTGATTATTTTACTATAAATATTACTGACAACCATTTATACATTTTGAAGCTTAAATCCTTCCTCTCTCTCTTTTACCTTTTTACATTATTTTTCCCTTCTTCCTCCCTCCCTTCTTCCCTTCTTCCATTCTCCCCCCTTCCTCCCTTCCTTCCTTTGCACAAAGTGTATACTGAGCAATGGCTCCACTAGGCACTAAGGATTAAAAGATGAAAAAACTATGTTCTTCCCTCTATTAGCCTCCTAGTCTAGGTGTAGAGAGAGAAAATCACAATGCAGTGTGAAGGATGCTGCAATAGACTTGCACAAACTTCTACAGAACTTTTCACTTCTTAAACAACCTTTCCAGGAGAGAGGATATTCCACCTGACCTTGGAAGGTTGAGCTTGAGATTTCTGCAGCTGAAGATTTGAGGAAAGGTGTTCTGAGGAAGGGAATAGCTTGTGCAGATGCCGCACTGGCCATACACGTTAGGAAAACTGGGCTCTTCTAAGAACAAGAGAACTTTTTCACACGAAGCGAGATGATGAATGAGATTACTGTTTAGGAATTGCCGCTGAAGAAACATTAGATGAAATGCCCCTTTTAATCCACTTTGCTCCAAGTTCTGGGTGCTCCTGCATTTCTCCTGTCCCTACGCTCTGTTTTCCTAATATCCACAGCGGCTACTGAGTTGAATTTCTCTAACCTTACTTGTTGTCCAGGCACTCAAGCCTCTTGTCTGTTTCTGAGCTCATCTCTCCCTGGGAACCTTGGCTGTTGCTGGTCCTTTGGCCTGGAATTCACAGATCATCACATGATTCGGTGTGTCCTTGTCATTTCAACCTCAATCCAAATATCACCACCTCAAAGAAATCTTCCCAAACCACTCCTCTGTAGTCACCATCTCGCGTGTAGTCACCCTCTGTCAACTCAGGTTGGCAAACATCCTCTCCTCTACAGCAGACACTGGTACATAAATTGATCCTCATTTGCTTGTTCATATACTGGTCATCTGTCTCCCATTTTATTTCCCTGTTGAACCAAATATGCACATGGTCTTTGGGAAGTTTTTGAAAACCTGCTGAATAAATCAGACTGAGACTTTAGGGTGGGGGAAAAGAGTAAACCCAGGGCCATTCTACCACTGAACTACAGCCCCAGCCCTTTGTTTTATTTACTAATTTTATTTTGGGATAAAGTCTTGCTAAATTGCCCAGGTTGACCTTGAATTTGAGATCCTCCTGTCTTAATCTCCCAAGTAGCTGGATTACAGACTTGTGCCACGTACTGGGCCTGGAACATAGCTTTGCCTGGAGCTATTCTTACCTAAGGGACCAGAATCCTAGTATCTTCCAGCCTCATTCCTAGTATGAAAGTGTCTCAGAGGCAAGATGAGAACTGTTATTGATGGGCATGGAACTGAAACATAAAGAACTTGAGAGCCCTAAGCAATACCCTGGCTTGGTGAGACTTAATGAAATGTCCCTAACCTACAACAGAAAAGATTCACCTACCCACTCCCAGAGTGCATTCTTCTCCCAAGGCTACATCTCTCTCCCTCAGGCACTGCTGGAGGCTCAGTACCTCTCTATACTTATTTTCTGGCTTCCCACATTACTTGTCTTGGTAGATTTGCCCTTAGCTCTGTCGTTTCTAGAGTCACATTGCTACAGCTGTGACTCGGAAAAGCACCACTTTATACTCTCGAGAATTCTGACCATGTGCACAAACTGGACCAGATTGAAGAAAAGAGGTAGCATGATTCCTGCAGGTCAGAAGAGGCTGAGGGCTGGAGAAAGAGGGGAGACCAGGGGCCACTTTACCCAGAGTGACACGGCTACTTCATTTTAGGCGTATCTTTTTAATATAGTTCCAATTTAAATAAATCCTACTAATGAGAGCATTTCCTAAAACTACTTTTTGTTTAAAATGCAAATCAATTCAAGGAGCAATTTGTATTAAAAGGCAGAAAGCAAAATCATCTGAAGAATGTTTGTTTTATCTTGCATCCAAGAAAGGAAGATTTTATATCAGCTAAAGACAGACTCTTCTTTTGCTGGGCCTTGATTGCTCAAGAGAAAATCCTGCCGCTGAAGGCAAATTTTCATTTCAGCCTCTTCGATGGCCTTAATTACCTGGCGGAAATCACAGAAGGTGATGCCAAGTGGTGTTTGAACCTGTCATTTTCTTTTACTGTTTGGAAGATTCAGATATTTTCCACTCTAATGTGGCAAAATAGTCAATCAGCTTAAATTATGTATGCACTCCAGATCAAGCCAGCTAGATGTCAGGAGCAATTCAATATTTTCTTGAGTTTTGGAGACAGAAAGCCAGCAAGATAAAAGTTTAGGAGAGCAAGACACCAATTAACCTTACAGTATGGAGAAAAACAAGAATAGAAATGGGAAAGCTTTGCCTCCTTGGTGATGCCAGTTGCTGGGGCCACCACAGAACTTTCTATTGGTAACATTCTGGCAATATTGAATGGACAGTTTTAATTTCCAAAGCCGGCCTCAAGTTTCTAAGTCTTCATTAAAAAAATACATAAATGTCAGGTGACATGTTATATTATCACTTGCTTTGTGACTGTGATGATGTTGTCACATCTCTGTGTCATGACATTCATTTTTCAGTGAAGAAAACTTTGTCAGGGTCCTTTGACACTGTAGAGGAGGGTACTAGCACTTCCAGTACTTTTCAATGGCACAACTAATTAGTTCTGGGAATTCATGAAACATTTATAAAACAGGACAAGAAACTGAATAAGGTTCAGCTTAAATGAGTCATTGGCCCTATATGCAGTGCCGTTCCTAAACTCCTGACACAGAGACCTCAGGAATGGGTGCAAAGCAGAAAAGGGCCAGAGAGGTGGAGGCATTGCCATCTAAGGGCTTGTGGAGGAAGCTTGGGGAAAGGGAATTAGATATGTCTCAAGAATCCAAGAAGTTGGCCTTCAGGCGAGATGGTTAAGGATGTGTTGGTTTCAGTACCTCAAGGCAGGAGAGTACTCTTGGTAGAAGAGCCAACGTGAGTTTAGACAAAGAATTGTACAAAATGAACACCAACCGTACCAGGGAATCGGTGAGTAAACCAGTGAATCAGTGTAGTTGGAACCCAGGGTTTTTGTTCTTGCTGTTTTGTGATTGAACCCCAGGAACTTTATACTGAGCTATGTCTATATCTTTTTTTGAGGGGGGGTCCTCTCTAAATTGGCCTGTCTAGCCTTGAATGTGGAATGCTCCTCTCTCAGCCTCCCACAAAGCTGGGGTTATAGTCAACCACCACCATGCCCAGTTTCAAAAGAGTAAGTATTAGATGAGGAAAAAAGAGATGAACAGGACATGGTAAACCTCCACAGGCTTATGGGAAATTTGAATGACAGATTAGAGGCTTTCAACAATGTTCAGAAAGTGAGACAGCCACTGAAAACTTCTGTGACAGACTGTTTGTATCTCTCCAAAATTTATATATTTGAATAGCAACTTCCCAGAGGTGGGCTCTCTGGGAAGAAGTTAGGTCATAAGTGTGAAGCCCTCACAAATGGGGTTAGTGCCCTTCGAAGAATAAATATGACTCTTTTTCTCTCTCTTTCTCTCTCCTTCTTTCTCCCCCTTTTTCCCCCTCCCCTCCTTCCATTCCCTCTGCCACAAGATATACTGAGAAGAAGGCTGTCCAGACACAAGGAAGCAAGCCCTATTTAGACACCAGATCTGCCAGTGTCTTGATTTTGACTTCCAAGTCTTTAGAACAGTGAGATATAAATGTTTCTTGTTCAAGTTTCTCTGCTTGTGGTATTTTTGTTGTAGCAACCTGAACTAAGACAGCAGCTTCAGAGTAGAAGAATGTCAGACAGAATTGTCTGAGGAAGATAATGAAGGTCCCAGTGTCACAAAGGGCTGGCCAGGTCAGTGGCTGTGGAATGATGCAGAAGGCAAATGTGCTGTGCTCTTATTTGTTTTATTTTGTTGTTGGTGGTGATGGTGATGGTTTTCTTTATTGAAATTGTTTTTGTCTTTTTGAGACAGGGTTCCACTATGCAGTTCAAGCTTGCCTTGAACTTACTTTGTAGCCCAGGCTGGCCTAGAATTCGTGGCAGCCCTCCTGCACCAGCCTAGGTGTGCACCACCACACCCAGGCAACCTGCTCTTATTTATGACTTTGTGCTCGGCCAACACGGGTACATACAGGACTCAAGGGAGAGATCAAACATGAAGACATTTCACTTCAGGAAACTTGCAGTGGACCAATATGATATGCAGCCAGCCTTGTTTTCAGGGACCTCTGTTAATATAACCAAGGACTTTCTGACTATTTCTTCTAAAGCTATCACTTTTTTTTTTTTTTTTGGCAGTACTGGGGATCGAACTCAGGACCCTGCGCTTGCTAGGCAGACGCTTATTCCACTGAGCTATATCCCCAGCCCCCTCTTCTAAAGCTAAATAACAAATCCTCAAGCAAAAAGTGAAAAACTTGGACAATCACTAAGAATGGGTATTTGATAAAATAAGACAGCTTGATGTTATGAAAACTGAAAAAAGGAAATTATGATCTTTCTCAAGTATCTGCAAAACAAAACAAAACAAAAACAAAAACAAATAAACACCAAACCCAACAAAAGTGAGAAAATACTGTCATTACCTCTAGTCCTTTGGATTTTAAAAATCTGGGTTCCTATCATGTAATCTACCCACCTGGACTTCATTGTTTTGATTTGCAAATTAATGGAAATAGTCTTCATGCATCAAGAGAAATGATGCACATTAAAGTTTTAAACTAGCTGAAGTTATTAAGGAATTATCAAAGTTTTAATAAAATCAACACTCCATTTTCAGGTGCCTATAGTAAGAGATGAAGCCGGTTTCTGATTCCCTTGACACAGGGTTAGAACTCAGAGCTTGGAGGCTGCTGACTACACGGTTTCCTGCAGCCCGAGTCTCCCAGCAGTCTGCATGCACCACGCTGTATCTGTGATTCACAAGCATTACATGGCACCTACCACGCATTCTGACACTAGATAGGCACTCATTCCATAGGGAAGACTGAATATCTACTATGTGGTGAGTACCACATTAAGCACTAAAGATAAGTGGTAAAAAAACGACTTAGTATCTGCTTTTATGGAACTTATAATAATAAATTCATTTTCTTATAACCAGCCTCATGGGTCCTATATTTGCCAGACTAATTCTATATATTATTGTTTCTACTGAATGAAAAGTAATGTCCTTGAAAGCATTTGGAATATTTTGGGGTATCTCAGTCCAATTTAGAATTTTTTTAAAAATCTTGTTACAAGGATTAATAAGGTACAGGGCATTTAAAAGTGTGGCAATAATAAATAACGATCTTTAAAAATAATAACATCAAAGACTTCTTTTTTAAAAAAACAAATTTCTTTTTATTTTTAAATCAATTTAGTTATTAACAGAGCCCTTAATAGTTGACCTGATATAGAACACTGAATTTCTGAGATTCAGCTTGTTTTTAAAATTAAATTCTATCAAGTAACCAAACATGCAGGAAACATGAATGAGACCAGAAAGCCAATATACAAATTTTCATCTTTAGTCAAATATTTTGGTAAACTAAACTAAAAGTGTAAGAATCTTACAGAGAATAACAAGAGGTGAATTTATAAAAAGTGTCAATAAACAAAGTCTAAAAGAAAGGCCTCCAATGTGTATTTCATTGAAAAAGTAGTTGCTAACAGGCATGTACGGATGGGTAGATGGATGGATTTTTGGTACTGATTTCAAACTTATTTCTGCCCTCCTCAGAGAATGTAGTCTAAAATGCCTTCAAATCTATTAAGATATTAGTTTAACATAAAATGTCTATTGTGTGAGGTTCCATGTGGCCTCAGAAATGCTGTATATTTACACATGGGGGAAGTTGCATGCATGTTTTAGGTATTTACAAATTTAAGGTTGAAATTTTATCAGTATTAATAAGCTGTTTTACATCTTATACCATATTTTACCTCTGGCAGTTCTTTTAACATAAGATCTACTCTGTTTGAGTTTTCCCTAGAATTGTTTTTCCATATGCTTATTCTAATGTCTGTATGCCTTTGTATTTTAGTTGTTACTTTCATAAATGCCATGTAGCTGAGTGTGTTTGTTTAAATCCAACCTGAAAAATCTTTGTCTCTTTTAGAACCCCCTGTGGTACCATGGACTGAATCCAGATCTTTGCCTTTAAAAAAAATTTTTATATTTTATTTTTAGGCAAGCTCTCAATAAGTCACTAAGTTGTCCAGAAGTGACTCTGTCTCAGCCTCCCAGAAGTGTATCATCAGCCCTAGCAAAATCCTTGTCTTTTTTTAACTGTAGTTTATTTCTTCCATATTGATTGTGATAACTGATACATTTGAATTAAATTTTTATCTTATTTCATACCTTCAATTGTTCTAGTTTTTTAAATTTGAATTATGAATGGATATTGAATTTATTATGTAATATTTTTGTGATTGATATTATCACATTTTTATTTACCATTATTTTATTTTTAGTTACAGTTATGATGTGCTTTGACTGTCTCCAATTTTCCTATTACCTTCTCTTAAGTCCCTTTCTTTACCCCCGTGCTCCCCACTTTCCTAATAATTCCCTTCCCTCTTTTTTTATTTTTTCCCCTAGATTCCACATATAAGATAAAATATGGAATATCTGTATTTCTGAGTCTGTCTTATTTTGCTTAGTATGCTGGTCTCCAATTCTTTCCATTTTCCTACAAATGATAAGATTTTGTTCTTCTTTATGGCTACTACTTATATGCATATATTTTCTTTATCCATTCATCCACTGATGAGCATTTAGGCTGGTCCCATCACTTGGCCACTGTGACTCATAACACAATAAACACAGGGTATGGAGGGATCTCTGTTATCTCTTTGCCTTGGTTCCTTTTGCTATACAGTTAAGCATATAGGTAGGAGGAGTATGACTGGATCATATATAATAGCTCTATTTTTTATTTCTTGAGGACTTTTCATATTGATTTCCATAGTGATTATACTAATCTACATTCTCACCAACAGTGTATTGGGTTTCCTGTTTTGCTGCATCCTTGCCAGAATTTGCTATTATTGGTTTACTTAATGATAGGCATTCTGGCTGTGATCAGATGGAATCTCAATGTAGTTTTGATTTGCATCTTTCTGATGGCTAAAAATTTTGATCATTTATTATAGATTTATTGACTTTGTATTTCTTCTTTTGAGAAGTGTCTATTCAGATTATTTACCCCTTTATTGATCAGATTATGTTTTAATGTTAATTTCTTGAGTTATTTATTGACTCTGGATACCAACCACCTGTGAGATGAATAGCTGGCAAAGGTTTCCTCCCATTCTGCATGGGTCCCCTCACTCTGTTTATTGTTTTCTTTTCTGTGGAAAAGCTTTTTAGTTTGATGTATTCCCACTTCTCAATGCTTGTTCTTATTTCCTGAGATATTGGGATCCTGGTTAGGGTATCATTTTCGACACCAATATTTCAAGTGTTTCTTCCATTTTTCTCAAGTAGTTTCAGAGTTTCGGGTCTTACATGAATGCCTCTGCTCCATTTTGAATTGATTTTGTTGTTGCTGTTCAGAGTTAGAGAGAGGGATGTAGTTTCAGTTTTCACAGACGAATGTCTAGTTTTCCCAGTATCATTTGTTGAAGATGCTATTTTGCTTTCTTTAATGTTCTTTTTGCATTCATTTTGCTTTTCACTTTTGAACTGGCCATGTACCAGACTATGTCCCATCCAATTTATTTTTCTCCACCACTTTCAAAGTCTTACATGAACTATTTGAGTTACCCTTAAAGTAAACACGCCCATTTAACTGAATAATATCCAAAGTAAAACTGGCATATTTATGTCTCCGCTGAACAAAAGGAAACTAAAATGCCTGAGGTACTTACTCCCCTCATTCTGTATGCCATTATTGCCCAAGATAAAAGTTTTACCTTGTTTTTCTAACACTGCAAATTTAACTACGTATTATTAACTTACTTCACCGTTAATATCTGCTCAGTCTTATCCATAAATCCACATTTTCTTTTCATTCCTTTATTTTACCATAATTCCCCTCAGTGATTATTTTCTTTTTTTGAATAGTATTGCTTAGATGTTCCTTAAGTGAGAGTTTGTTGAAAATAAATTGTATTTTTGTTTGTTAAAAAGTCTCTATTCTCCAGTTGATCTTGATAGATAATTTCATAACATATACAATACACTATTTTAAGAATTACTTCCTCTTAGCCCTTTAAAAATATTCTTTTGGCTTCAAGAGTGGTGATTGAGAAGTAAATTAAACAGCAAACTAGTATGAAAAACTAGTATAGAGGTTTCAAAAGAAACTAAAAATAGAACTACTAAGTAATCCAGTTGTTCCATTCTTAGGTTATACCCAAAGAAAACATATTCAGTACATAGAAGAGATTTCCGCATGTCCATGTTTATTGAGTCACTTTTCACAATAGCTAAGGTATGGAATCAAGCTAGGTGCCCACCAACAGACAGATAGATAAAGAGTATGCAGAATATATGCATGACAGAAAATTATTCAGTTGTAAGCAGGAATGAAGTCATTTCATCTGCAGAAAAATGGATAAAACCAGAGGTCAATGCATTAAATGAAATAATCCAGACTCTGTCAAGCCCCACATACTGTTTCTCATAGGTGAAATCCAAAAATACACAAATGAAGGATATAATAGAGATGGCATGAAGCAGTAGAAAGACTATTAGAGGAGAGAAAGGAGATGTGGGTAAAAGGAGGAAAAGAAGAAGGGGGATGGAGTGGTAAAAATCAAAATATGCTGTGTGAGTGTATGGATATGCCAGCATGAAAGCCACTGTCCTGTGTAACTAATATGTGTTAATCACATAAGAAGGAGGATGAAGCCTTGTCATTTGCAGCAAAATGCCCAGATCTGGAGGGCATCATGTTAACAGAAACATAATAGATACAGAAAGACAAGTGTTACATGTTCTTTCTCTTACATGGAGAGTAAAAAAGTGAGTCAACCTGAAGTAGAATACTTAGTGCAAGGGACGGGGGAGGGTTTTGGCGGGGATGGGGAGAGATGAGTGGAAGAAATGTGAAGCATGATCAGTGCATGTCGCACGTTTGTACAGAAATATCAGTGAATCCCATTAACATGTACAATTAATATGTACTAATATATTATATATTAATAATATATTATATTATATTTCTATGTAATATATAGTATATAATATTTATATATAATATATTACATATATTTGTGTATGTGTTCAGCTTTCTGTGGTCGCCCCACAATTCCTCTCATCGTGGCTGTCTTTTCATTTATTGTACTTGGGATTCATTGAGTTTTCTGAACATGAGCACTGATCAATAGCAGACAAACCTCCTCTGTTCTCAAGTGTTTTTTTCTTCCATTCTCCCGAATTCATGCTGCATGCATTAGAGACATGTGCTCTATTTATCATGCATGTAAAACTTTAATGTTCATATTTTTTACTCTTTTCTATTTTCTCTGAAGTTGCTTCAAATTTATCTTCAGGTTCAATAATTCTTCTTCCTGCTGTGTCTAATACCCTATTTAACCCATCCACTGACCTTCTAACGTTAATGTTTACACTTTCAGTGACTAAACATTCTATATAGTTATCTTCTCCTCCATTCAGATTTTCCACTCATTATTATTCCCACTCATTTTCCACTCATTATTCAGTGCTCCCTTTTATCACTTTAGGTATTTTAATGGTCTCCTTTATGCTCCATTTCTGGCAATTCCAATATTGAATAAGACTCGGCATTATTGCAGATTCCCGTACATAGGCTAACTCATGTGGATAATGGCTTTTGTACATAAGCTCACATCCTGGAGTAGTCTGTGTAGAAATCCTTGGGGCCCTGGATTTAAAGTGTGTTTCTCCAGAGACATTATGTTTTCTCTTTCCAGGTGTCAAGAGGCCCTGTCACCCCAGGACAACCTTTGTGTTATATTGTGTATAGGGTGGTTTGGTTTGGTTTCTTTGGTTTTGGTGCCACATGGTAAGGTCAGTTTCTGTCTTCTCTCTTTCTTTTTTTTATTCTATTCTGAGTCAAAGCAAGTCAAGCATGTTGTGCATTATCTTCCTGTGCAAGTGGTGGGAGTTTCTCCCTCTGGGGAATCCAGTTTTATAGGGTGGTCTGTAATCCTAGCTTCCACTTTGCTGGGGCTCAGACTTTGTCTCCAGTAAGAAGCCAGACATTAGACCACCCATGCCCCAAGGTCACGCATGGGCAAAATTATCCCCGGGGATCTGTGGGGATACCATCTTCTGTGTCTGACATTTCCTACTTTTGTAACACCTTAGACATGCACTGATTTACACTTCCAGTTTAAATATCTTCTTCTATATAGTAACTAGGTTATATTGTGAGAGAGTTGTTTTCAAAATATTTATTTTACTCTCTTTCTATTCAGTATCTCCCTTCTTTTTCACCTTTTGTTCCATAAAAGAAAAACAAAACTTTAAAATATATGAATTATGACAACTTTTTGTTCGTCATTTGCTGGGAGGAAATTATCCACTTTAGGTATGTTTTTAAATTGATGTTCTGTTCTAAGTTAACACTACTTTTTCACTGTCAATTGGCCATGTTTACCCTGCAAGCTGTTTTCACTGGTAACCTCAACGAGGGGGTCTATAGTGCAATGCTTGGCTGCTTAAGACGAGCAATAATGTTTTATGGTAAATGTGTGACCTGGGGACACACACAGCCATTATTACTCCCAGTTCTAACTTTCTGTCCCAATTTCAAAATGCCCTGCTGTCATCCTTTTAAAAAATTTTCTAGAGGATTTCAGATACTAGTTGGGTTCTAGGAAAGGAAGGTGGGCTTTAAAAGGAAGAAACAAGCATTTATGCAGTGTAGCTCTTTGCAAGCAATCATGTTTCATGGTGTGAGCATCAGAGATGAGTAAGAAATAGTCTGTTCTCAAGTCTCATAAATGTAAGAGCTACCAAACAGAGTGCTAGCACAGGTCTCTGAAAACCTCTTATATTCGTACTTACTTCTCAGCCTCTGCAGGAGGGAAGAGGGGAGGAATGAGTGTCGAGAAAGAAATCAATACTTTGTGCCCGCTCAGGTTTGCTGTTGGAATGGCTGACAGGCTGCAACAGCCTCTGGCAAAAGCCACATTTCAGTGAGGCACAAGAGGCTTGTGGAATGCAGAAAAATTGCAGTTAGTCTGAGTCTAGAGCGAAGGCTCATACTCATCAGCAGGCCCCACAGGAAAGGGACTAGTTATCTGGGAATAGCCATGAAGCAATTCTTAAATCCTTGGTCTTAAATCGTTGCTGCTCCAAATGTGGCTGCACTCAAACTCTTTCTACCAGAATCTGCCCTCGAACAAATTCTTTTTAATCCTATTAAAATTTAAAAAGTTGCCACAGGTGACTAATCTGTCTGGTTTCCTCTGGACTGTGGAATGTGTGAGTTGGGGGGATTTCAGTGCTTAAACTGGATTGCCATGGGCAAGTGGGAACCTGAGTCATTTAAGAAACACAACTATAATCTACTCTATATAGCTTTTTTTGGGTGCCAGTGCACTGGTAAGGAAGAAAGGCGTGTGAAAGTGCAAATAATTCTATCCCTGGTGGTTGAAACAGGATGTAGGAAAGGGAAAATGTGTTCCCTCCTCATAGACAAGAGCTTTGGGTATCGACACTAAGCGATGGACAAGCCTAGTGCTCCAGATAGGAGTGGTGAGGGGAGCTGTTTCCTCAAGCACAGTTGTCACCAGGTTGTTACTTGTTGTTGCCTCGTGGGAAGCCACAGAACCACATCTGGTTACCAGCAACGAGCAGGTCTCCAGCCCCTGGCCTGAAGGACACAGCAGAGGCAGTTTCCAAGGTGATTAGGAAGGATACAGGCCCCACAGAGAGATAAGAGGAGGAAGAGTGTGGAACACAACATCTGCAGCCACAACACCCAGAGTTAGGAGTAAGCTGCTCCAAGTAGCAGCTAAATCGTGCTGTTAACAAACACCAAAATCAGATTTATGTCCCTGAAGAGCAGTAACGGGTCACTGAACACTCATTCTTGGTGTAGAGAAAGTTGTTTTTGTTTTGGTACCGGGAATCAAACTCAGAACCTTGCGCTTGCCAGGCAGGCACTTGTGCCGCTGAGCTATATCCCTGGCCCTGAGAAAGTTTAACAGAGAAGATGCCAACCAAAGTGGTGGAGAATGATGAGCCTCATGTCCCCCCCTTCCTCAGCAGGCGTGATCATCAATTATATAAGGGATAAGGGTGCAGAACAGGGCTTGGAAAGGGTGGTAATTTCATACATTTTGAAAAAAATCAAGGTTTTCAGACTTCTTGGCCTTTGGGGACACTTGATGGACCATTGAGTAATCTAAGGCTGTGCAAATTCAGCTTATAAATCATCTTGTGTGACAAAGTCAACAAAATCGGCAACTCATGGTTACAGGAATGGGAGTAAACACTGTGGTTAGCTTGACTAGAGGAAGGGAAGCATGTGCTCTTTGGTTATTATTTTTTATTCTTACTTTAACTCTGGAGGGAGGATGGGCAAAGCCTCTCACAAGGGACAAACAATTTTTATTTCATTATGGGGCTTAACACCCAGTACGAGAGTAATAACCCCTCTGAGTTACTAGAAAGTCATAGAATCTGAGAAGAGGTAGGGACCTGCCATGTAAGAAGTAGGCATTCAGGGCTTCTCTTGGGCTTTGTAACCAACAGTCAAGGAAGGGACCAGTAGCCAGAGTCTCCACCACCTACAGGTCACTGTTGGGGAGTATGACATCATCAGACCTTGTATCTGTCCTCTCCATTGTAATTTTCCTGCTTAAAAACATAAGGTTTTATAAGGACAGAACAGAAATAAGAGTTTAATTCATTCTATTGAAAAGAAAATGACAGGTTTCCCTCCCTTCTCTCTTTAGAAGTATTTGCCTTAAGTAACTTGTCCATACTTTTTCATCTCTTCGAAATGTACCCCTTGGAAGGCTACATAGCCCTCATGACCCAAAAGTCTTTCTCAAGGATCTGGCTGCCCTCCTTCCAAAAGGAAACCATCATGGGATTAGCTCCCTTCTCTCTCAGTTCCTGTGAGAGGGTAGAAATCTCTTGCTTCAATTTTCATAAAGATAGAAGTTTCCCCCCTTCTAAGTCCAACACCACGATAAAGTTAGGATGAACCGTGAGTACAAATAGATGTGGTTGAGTCTTCTTTTTTGAATCCTAATGATATATAAGCTGCATACACTTGGTTATTCTTTCTCTCCTTGCATTCCTTCAGCAAATTGCCTGTGATAACCATACTTCCTGCCTTCAACGGTTTTTCAGGGATAACAGTATTTGCTTTCTTTTCCTCCTTTACGGTCACATTTTCTGAGTTGGAAGGAGAATTTGTTTGTAATTCCATTTCCCCAAAACTTTTAAGTAGAAAGACTCCCAACTAAACTCCGTAGACATGTCTGCATCTGTTGGTGTCCTCCACCACGCTCCAGTGTTCTGGTTAACTCCTTCTTAAGAGTAAAGTTCCATTAGCACTGCCCTGCACGGAGCATAACCCCTTCCTCCTCCCACCTTGCAATGCCTTTCACAGGCTCAGGCAGGGATGCAGGTTAGCTTTGCCCTGATTACTTATCAGGAGTATTTACTCAATAAAAAAGATCTCATCTTCCACATACCTGACATTGTGCTACAACTAAAACATGGTCCCATGTAGACTTGCTCATTCCTAACCCAAACTTGTTTCTATTTAGCAAAGCCCTATCTCTATGCATCCATGTTGTTGTGGTCTATACAGGTTCTATGCCAAGTTAAACAGATTAGCCACTGGCTCTGTTAGAGGGGTTCCTGGGTGCTGTGTACTCTTCCCAGGCTTTTGTTATCTCATACAGAGGACTGCACAAGTGGAAAACAGAGCAAAGTTTTACATTTATTTAAGGGGTTAAAGGTAAGAAAAGAGGGGAGAAGAAGTGCTCTGAAGAGAAGTGTCCTGCAGCGTGAGTGCAGGCAGGTTAAAGTAGAAAAAGTGCGCCCCGCAGAGCACGGAGTGCAATGAGAAAGGCTCGCATCGCCATGAGGTTAACGGCAGCTGTCTTTTTCACCCCCGTTCCGGCATGAGATCTAGGCTGTCTTATCAAAGCCGTGCTTGATCTAATGCCAGAAGAACTGAAGGTGGCATTCTCTGATTGGTGTCAGGTGCAGAGCTTGGAAGTTATTCTGTGCACGTGTTCTGACCAGGATTGACAGGTCCTGCCCACTTGCCCAGCTGCTTTGCCACGCTCTAATTTCCTGTCTCAGCTGCATTACTCCTTCGCAGTCATGACACAGTGATATTTTTCCCTCTTCTCAACTTTATTAATGTGCATTATCTCGTTTTAGTGTCAGAGACATGCTGTAGGCAGCGTAAGCGCTGTTATCCCTGTAACTCAGGTGTATACAAAGTTTGTAGAGAGAATGACTCCCTCCAGGATAAACAGAGAATTAATATTACAACAAAGTGTAGCAAGCAGATCTCCTGACTGATATCAAAGGACTCTTAAGTTTCCAAGCTCTTTCAAAGTTAGAAGCAACTCACCAATGAAGGTGGGTGTCTCCGTAATAAGAAGAGTGGAAAATCCCAGACATTTGAGCTAGTGATGAGATTGAAGCTTTGGCTCTGCCAGGAGGCAGTGATAGGTTTTCAGTGGTGTTGAGATAAGATCCAAGGTGATGCATTTATGTTTCTTTTATCTCTATGGAGACTTGAGAAGAGGATAAGAAACTGGAGGGAGATTTCTAATGTGGAAAGGAGACTTTTCTTAGGAATCTGCATCCAAATTCACTTTTCTGGACTTTGAAGAAATTAATTATCAGGCAGCATTCCAAGCCTCAGGACTTGGGCTGGTGGCAGCTGCTAGATATTCGGTCTGGCAATTAAAAATGCTACTGTTAGAAATCTCTAGTAAATTAAGACAAACTCTAGATTTGCTCCAGCTTGGCTAGGGGACACAATTTCATCTTTTCAGCAGGAGCTAATTTTCACACCTGAGAAAATCACCATCTAAGTGATGATCTGCCTGAGGTGGTTGAGTTGGGTTCTCAGCTGTCTTTATTACCTGGAAAATCACAAAGAACTACAGATTGCATGGAAGACCAAGATGTGAGACAAGAGTTCACCCTGTACGTGTGTCTTAACTCATACACTGGGGGTTGCTGAAGAGCATCAAGCCGATGTCTCCAGCAGAGTTTTGTGACATGCTTCTTTGGTTGATGGCTTAGAACCTGGCTGCACTGAACAGATATGGTGGGCAGAGTTGATTGCCCGAATCAAGGAGGCTTGTTTGTCTCCATGAAAACTGCTGTGGATCTGAAATTTAAAGTGAGAGTTGACTTCCAAAGAGGACATAAATATTTGAACCAAAAATTTTTTAAAATTTAATTATATTCTATAGATCAAGGTGCCTTTGGCTCGATGAGTGGGTGAGGGATCTGGGTCTTATTTATTCATAGGCATCTCTAGTCTTAGCAGACAATAGGCTTCAATATGTGTTCATTGTTGAACATTTATTGACGGGGAACATACAGAAGCTAGTTTAGGATATGCAGAGGCAAGAGACAGAGCCTTAAGCAAGGCTGAGAACACTGCAGGGCTCATGGAGAACTGCATTCTGACAATGACTTACAGGGTGAGGGGTGGAAGCCCAGGAATCAGGCCTGAGGGTGACTGGAGAATCAGAATGAGATGAAATGGAATGGAGTGGATATGAGAGGTGGGATAGAAATCACATACCCAGAGGTACCTTGGTGCTCATTGTTAACTGGTGCTGGAAGTTACAGTGAGTACCCAAAACTATTCATACCAAACTAGTTGTGTGACTGGAAAGGATAGCAAGTCACCAGGCAATGGACACAGACAAATACTAGCTTGCAAGTACAAAACGAACAGCAAATAGCTAGACAAAACTTGCATCACAAAGCACTGAATACTAAACTCCATAGATTTCAAAGCAGTTGAGTGCTAAAGTCTGACTGTACAGCTGTAGTTCCCCACCTGCAGCAAGTCATTCTGAAACCCTCACCTCCACCCTGGAGGTGTGGTAGTCTTATCTAACCATGACCACCTTCCATATCCCCACAGGGAACCTTGAAGACCCTCTGCTTATTTGCTATTTTAGTCGAGTGGAGCAGAGAATTATGCCAACCGTGAAAGACTCACAAGTTTGCACAATGGTGTGTGCTCAGGGAAATACTTGCTTTCCTAGCAAAGCTGCCTGGCATCTCCCAGCAATGTTTCTGAGCTGTGATTTTGGGTCCCAAAGAGTAACTATATGAGATTGCTTGAAGCATAAAGGAACCCATCACCACCTATGGAAACAAAGCACCCATTAAGAACTGCAACACTGAGCAGCCCTGAACTGCCAGGCATGAGGGGAGGCTGGGGTAAGAGCTGGCCATGGAGCTTATAGCTTAGCAAAGTGTGTGACACACGAGCCTAATAAACACAAGGGAAGTCAGGAAGCAGTGAGTGCCATGAGAAATATATATGAAAAATGACTGTGAGATGTTGGCAGAGAAAGACAGTAACTCTGAGGTTCCATAGGGGATATTATATGTCAGCTAGGCTTTAAATGGTGGGTAGAATTTGGACAAGCAGCTTTGGGAGTAAGAAGCAAGGGGATTCCTGACAGGAATGGGAAAGCGTCAAATTATTGAAGTGAGAAAGCACTGGCTGCACTCAGGGATCAGCGAGCAGTTCCGTTTGGCTGGAACACTTGTCAGATGAGAGGGAGTTCAGAGAGACAAGATTAGAAGGGTTTAAACACCAGAGGGAGGCAGCTGGCTCTTATGTGAGGTACAAACGGAGGCACAAATGGGGCTAGCAGCAGGCCAGTGCCTGTAGCCATAGGTAGATTATCAGAGCTTGTAAAGAGCTCAGTCCACCTCGTGAGTGAGACTTTTGCCCACCTCTTTGATTTTTTGCAAAAAGCAGAGACTATGATTAAACATTTCTTATTTCAGGTGGAAAAGAAATAAGGTAACCTTTGAGAGAAATATTAGATTCCAGTTCATTATCAGAGCAGAGTTTCACAGCAGCTTTCCAGCTCAATTGCAATGTGTACTCTGTTCTTAAGTGTGGCACAGCCGTCATTTTTAGATACTAGACCATCCAGCAACTGCTCTGTTCCTAGAGGAACACTAGCACTGAAATGCAAGTTCCATCTCTGATGATTTTTAGGTCAGAAAACTAGGGCAGCTGACCTACCACAGTGGCAGGAAAACTGGAGAAGAGGAAAACATCTCACAAGAAAGTTTGAGAACAGACTTAAGAGAATATGAAGATTTAAGATGATGAGAAGAAGGGAAGGGGTGCAGATTGCTTCAGCTTGTCTAGGAACCAGAGGTTAAGACTGAAATGGAAGGTATTTATTAGGACTAAGCCTATGAATGCTAAAGAAAAGAGGTCACAGAAGGAGGTAGCAGAAGCCTTCAGCTCATAATAGATGCCTGATGTCTGTGAAAGAAGATGGGGATGGACAATTGGATAGGAATGTTACCACTCTGTGGGTTCTTCTGCTTTTTACCAGAGGAACCAATCAGAAACACCTTGAGAGAGGAGCAAGGTTTTTATTCTCATGCTTGATGCAATTGGAAAAGCCATAGAGGACAAAAGTCTCAGGCTGATGCAGACAACAAAGTTGTCCAGCTTTTATAACATCTATAGGGTAGGCAAGGACCTGGTCTCTCAATATCATCACAGGTAGAGATGGGGTTGTCTTTGCACCTGTGTCTTTTTTCTCATGCTTCCTCATGTGACCTATGTCTCATTGCCATCTTCACCTTGGACTGTAAGTTTTACTATGCTAATAAAATGGGCATAACTACAGCTCGCTTTAGTGACTGTTTTATCCATGTGTTGGTCCTTCAGCCCTTGGAATTTGCACCATATCATCTAGAAAGGTTCTTAACTGGGTTTTGGAGTCTGGCAGATCATCCTGTTGCTTCAGCAGATTTGATTTTAATAATCTTGCTCTTCTTTGCTCTGGCTTCTTGGTCTCTCTGCTGACCACAGGATCTTTGAAACCTGAGCTCACTCCTCACCTTCCTATCTCCAAAAGTGTCCCTTAACTTCACATTTTTTTTAAACTCCAGTTTCCTGGTACATTTACCAACCTCATGAAATGGAAGGCTAGCCTAGTGGTATCCAGAAAAGCCTCAGAATAGGGTGGAGCTCTGAAAACATTTTCTCTGACCCATTAGAAAGCTCCAATTTGAGCATGTCTGGAATGCAATCCTGTATTGGGCAGGCAGGGCAAAGCTCACTCACTGAGGGAGGGAATGGTGTCTGCTGAAACACTGTGATGGACCTAAAGGCACTGTGGGAGGACACTGTCCACTGCCTGTCCTCCTAGCCACAGGCCTTCTCTTCAGGGGGTGGGTGGGGTGGGAGTGTCTCTTCCATGGCTGCCTCAAGGGTTTGTGGGAGATGCAGCTGAAGATGGATCTACAGCTCCTGGATGAGTGATTAGACATTTCCTAATGTTATGAACACAGTTGAGAGAAATGGACCAGGGAAGAGCTGCTTTCACCAAATGTCCCTGAAATAAGCTCTGCTTAGAGGCAGAGTACGTGACAGGATAGTGTTTCTAAGTCCATGATTTATTATTCTCTCTTCTTGTGCTAAGTATACACATTGTGTGTTATAGTGCAGCCTACAGCTTAAAGTCACTTCTTAAACCTCATCTCAGATTATCTCTTCTATAAAGCTAATCTGAATGAACCCAAGATTTAAGAGATAGTTAATCCAGTGTTTTTGATTCAATGGTTTTTGCCTAGTATATCACGGCCTCTTCTTGAATTCTTTTCTCATCAGTCTTTCCATGTTCTTTTATTTGCTTTTCATTGAGGAGTCTAAGGCCCTATTACAAAATTTGAATTCTTTTTCTCATTTTTTTATTTCTAAAAGTGCTTCCAACTTCATTGTGGCATAATAGATATACAATAAAGTGCATATGTTTTAATATGTAAAAGTGGTGGGGTTTTGATCTATGTATATTCCCTGGAATCATACCCCAGTTAAAATAACAAAGATTTCCACTAACCTAAAGTTTCCACGTGAAATTTTGTAAAATATCCTTCTCTGTCTCTTTATGCCTATAACATCACTGATTTGTTAATACTATAGGTTAGTTTGTGTTTTGTAGAATTTATACAATGGAATCACATATATGTATTGTATTCTTTTTATCTGGTTTCTTGTAATTACTTTGAGATTTATCTATGTGCCAATAGTCTGTTCCTTGTTATTGCTGAATTCTATGGATTTGTCTCATTGATTCACATTAACCTATTCATAGATAGATTCAGGTGAATTTCCAATTTTTGTTTACTATAAGTAATGCTGCTTTAATTATTCAGATGCAATGCCTCTTACTTTCTTAGGAATGTATGCTTTTTTTTTTTCTCTTGAGTAAATGCTTAGCAATGGAACAGCTGAGGTGTATGGTAGGGCTGTGTTTAACTTCTAAATAAGCTGTTGAACAGTTTTCCAAAGTTGTTTCATTTTATATATTTTCACCAGCAGTAGATGAAAGTTGCAGTTTCTCCACACCCATGTTCACATTTACAATCATCGTTTTGCTTTTTTTTTTTTTTTAATATAGCCATTCTGGTCACCAGGTATTTGTATTTCATTGTGTTTTAATTTGCATTTAACTGATAATAAATGATCATAGGCATTTCTGCACATGCTTATGTGCCATTTATATGCCTTTTTGGTGAATTACCAGTCAAAATTATCTGATCTAAAAAAGTATTTTGTTCCTCTTCTCGTTATTGAGTTGTATTAGTTCTGTGTATATTCTACATTAAAGTCTTTTGCTAAAAATATATTGTGAAAATGCTTTCTTCTAATCTATGACTTGAATTTTATTTTCTTAGCACTTTAAAAGCAAGTTTTAAATTTTCTGATATAATTCAGTTTACTAATTTTTCAATTTTACGCATAAAACTTGGTTTCCTATTTAAGAAACTTTTACTTGATTTAATTTAAGTTCACTAAGATTTTTCACTCTGTTTTCTTCTAAGCATTTAATTATTTTACCTTTCATAATTGGGTAGATGTTCCATGTAAGCTCATTTTGTGTATGTTTTCTTATAATGACAGACATTGATTGTTTTTTGTCTTTTTAATATGGTTATCAAATTATGCCAGAAAAAGTGGGGCATACTGGGGGGTACCTGTAGTCCCAGCACTTAGAATGCTGAGGGGGAGGATTGCTTGAGGCCAGTGGTTTAAGAGCAGCTTGGGCAACATAATGAGGCTCAATCTCAAATACATATATCAATGCAATCTGTTGAATAGACTTACCGCTTTCCTATTTAATTTCCATTCCCCTTTTCAAAAAATCAGTTGGCCATGTATCTAAATGTTGGTCTAGTATACGCTCTTTTCTCTTTCATTTGTTTCTCTTAACATTGTGCTAATTCTATGCTATCTTGCTAGTTATAGATTTCTAACAAGTTTTGAAATCAGGCAGTATGAGTTCTGTGACTTTCTTCTTGTTTTTTAATTTTAATTTCACTTTCACTTTGATTTCTCTTGTATTGTAGAGACTGGGAAATCAATTTAATGATATATAGATACATAGACACTGCTTGTTGGAATTTGATTGGAATTGTGTTGAATCTATAAGTCAGTTTAGGAAAAACTAGCCTCTTAAAATATTTAGTTTTACTTATGTATTTGATGCATATCTCTTTCTTTAGGTGTTGTTTCATATTGTTCATTAATGTTTTATAGATTTGCTGGACAGGATTTGTATGTCATTTGCTAAATCTACTCCTATTAATTTTACATTTTGATACCATTGTAAAGGTTGTTTTTTTATTTCATTTTATAGTTTTTTTATTTCTCCTATAGCAATACAATTAGTTTTTGGTATTTAGCATGTATCCTATAAACTTAAAACTTATTTATTTGTTCCTTTCTTTTTTAGTTTTTTGAGGCAGGGTCTCACAGTGTGTTCAGGCAGGCTTTGAACTCACTATGTAGCCCGGGCTGGCCTCACACTCATGGCAATACTCCTGCCTCAGTCTCCCAAGTGCTGGGATTACAAGCAAGCACTGCTACGCCTAGCTAGTTCTTATAAGACTACTTATGATTTTCTAAGAAGATATTGTGATCTCAGTAATATAGCTTTGTTTCTTCTCTTCTGATTTGTTTGGAGCTTTTTCTTGACTTGTAACAGTTAGGACTTCCAACACAATGCTGCAAGAAAGATTGCACGTGTGTTCTTATCTCTTTATCCCAGATTTAAAGGGGAGGCATTCAACTTTTCACTATTAAGCATGAAGTCAGCTGTAAGTTTTTCAGTGACGTTCTCTAGCAAATTGAATTAATTTTTCCTGTTCTAGGTTATTGCATATTTTTTTTAAATCATGAACAAGTATTGAACTCTGTCAAATTTTTTTCTATTTATATTGAGATGGTCATGTGGATTTTCTTTCTTATTCTAATAATATTGTATATTCCATTGAACAATGCTCAAATATTAAAGGAACTTGATATACCTGCTATAAACCTCAATCTTGACATGTTCATTTCTTTCTATATTGTGAAATTCAATTTGTTACAATTTTGTTAAGAAATTTTTCCTGGCCTCCAAAATGATGCTAGTTTACAGTTCCCTTTTTATGTAAGATCTTCATCTACTTTGAATATTAAGAGTAATGCTGGCCCTAAGAAATGTGGTAGGAATTGTTGCCTCTTCAATACCTCTATATTCTGAAAATGCTTGTGGAGGATTAGTATACTCTCATAAAGTCTTGGTGGCATCCACCAGGGACCTTGCAGATGTTTTTGTAAGATTCATAATTATTGATTCCATTTTCAGTTTCTTTAGTAAATATGGGAATATTCAGATTGTGTGTTTGTGTGTGAGAGAGACACACAGACAGACTTCACTGTTTATATCTTTTAAGGTATTTGTCTATTTTAACTAATGTGTAGAATTTATTGGCGTAAAGTTGTTCATAATATTCTCTGTTTATCTTTTTAATGTCTGCATTGCCGGAGAACCCAGGGCAGGCATGCCTCAGCATACTGTTTGCTATCATCAGAAGCTCTAAAAGGCCCTCCACCACTGGTACCGGATCGGTAGTGATGTTTCCTTTCATTCTTATTATTTGTCAGTTCAAATCACAGATTTTTCTTTCTTATTTTCCTGTCTTCTGTTTTACTGACTTCCACTTTAATCTTTATCATACGATTTCCTTTCCTTGATTGATTCTCCCCTTCCTTTTTAATACTTGTTTAGGTAATTAGGTCCCTGTAACTTTATCATGGCCGAAATAAAAGATTCCCTGCTCAAATTTACACTGAAGCTATCATCTTCACCCCCTTTCTGTCTGCAGTTGCTGTTTTTAAGTCAGTCATGATATTTTAAGTTGAAAGCAGTAAATATATTGGAGCTTAGGCAGGAGCATTTTGCAGTATTCATGTGGAAAGAGAGGGCTGGTACACATGAAAACCCAGGTAGTTTAGAGAAGACGAGATTAAAAGAATAAGAGCCACCACAACGCTCCCTCACCTAAAGAATTCCTGTGTGGAATAAGAGTTAGTCTTCTTCTGGGGGTCTTAAATCACCCTGAGATCAACGGGTGTAATAGACAGAGGCAGGTTTTACCCCAGAGAGCTCAAAACAGGAGTGATGTCTGGTGATGCACATGGGATTTCAGACCCTACAAGAACTGGACATAACAAGCATATGAATACATGCCAACATTACAGTTTCCTCTCTGAAGTCACACGGGTTCGCATTCACATTCCACTGTCACCGCACACCGATCCTGTGACTCTGGGCCAGTTCTTTAACCTTAGTCCCACTTTTCTCACATGCCTGTAAGTAGGTTTAAACGGACCAAATGAGATGTATGAAAAGTGTTCATCATAGTATCTAGCATGTAGAATGCACATGGTACAATGTATTTATTATTAGCAGCACGCGCTGAAGTCCTATTGTGCATAATTAGGAACAGAGAGGAGCCTTATGGGTCCTTCAGCACTGTCTCCTGGACAGGGAAGTTGAAACAAGGGGATGTACCTCTCCCATAAGTCAGTTTGTTGTTGGATAAAATGAGTTGCAGAGATTGATATTCAACCCCTGTACTCACCGGTCATACTCCTTTTCCTGCATTAGACTCAGGAGACAGAACTCCACTCTAGATTTTGGCTTTTCCACTGATGGGCTCTGTGATTTGGGGTAAGTTCCTTGTCTTCCGCAAGTCTCAGTCTCATCACTCATATCATGAGGCACGGCAGCATTTCTACAGGCCTTTTAAGGCTTAATGTTTTGTGTTTTAAAAAGGAATTGAGGCTGATGTGGAAGGAATCAGCGCCTTGGAATTATTTTCCTCCAGCAGACAGCAGTACTTCTTTGCTCACAGTGAACAAAAAAGGCTTTTGTTTCATGTTCTATTTTAAAAAGGAAATCGATCATTCATTTCTAATTTTGTTGTTTGCAGCTGTGTTGAGTTCCACAGCACCCTAAGCTTATGGCAAGCTGTCTTCCCAGGAGAGCAACAGGAAGGTTGTTACTTTGTTTTCCTTATCTCACTTGAAGGTACTGATAACGGCCTGCCTCAGCCTTCTATGCCTGTTCCTATCATCAGCTTAGGTATTTACAGAGCCCACAGCGCTCCCACTCCTGGGACCCTCACCATCAACTCAGAGATAATTATTCATCCGGACTCTTTCTTCCTAAGCTGATGGGGAGCTGGCTCCGCTTGCCTGCCTACTGAATGCCTATGTTCACCCACCAAAGAGAAGCAATGTCTGAAAAGATGTGTTGATTAACGTGCCTGCCTCACAACTTTCTTTGGCGGCAGTGAAAAAGAAATTTCCCCTTTTGTCCTGTAATGCTTATGTGGCAAGGGTTTCTTTATTGTCATTTTGAATGGATATGCAGCCTGTGACTTGTGTCTTCTTTCCAGATTGTACTGAGCACTCTTTTTGGACTTAGTGCCCTGCCAAGATTCAGGTACCAGATAGGCCAGGGCTAGGGCCAAATGAAGAACTCTTAGCCAATAGTTTAAGGAATATAAGCCAGGTACTAAAACAACACGGTATAGGGCAGAGATCAGCCCTGCCTGTGTTGTAGGAAGGGCAGCCCGAAAGAATAGCATTATGGCTTGAAAAGATGGTCAGATATGAGGGAGCTAAAAGGGTGACAAATTTCATAATTATCACAAATTTCAAAACTAAGATTAATGGAGTATCACCTTCGTGGATAATAGAAAGGAGTTGTATAAGATTCACTCAGTTATCATGCATCCCCTCAGTGTTCCCTTAAGTTCCTCATGTGTGCCAGGTAGTCTTCTCAGTAGAAGGGATGTAGAGCTAACAAGGAAAGGAGGGTCCCTATGCTCAGTGGTGGAAGGCAGACAAGGCGCAAGGAGACATTCAAATGAAATAAAATCCCAAACTGTGACATGTTCTCTGAAGGAAACAAAGCAGGGAAATCCCGCAGAAATCATCTCAGGGTAGGAGGGTGCTCTCTCAGAAATGACTCTTAGATGATATATGAATCACCACCCAAGTGACAGAAGGAACCAACTCTGTGGAGTTCATAGGAAAGAAAGATCTTGGTAGAGAGAGCAGGAAGTGCAAAATCTCTGAGGGGTGGCTGAGCTTGTGTGGGTATTGGATGATGTGATTTCTGGGAAAGGACATTAGAGGGATACATGAGAACCAGTTCCTGCAGCCTCATGTAGACCATGTAAAGGAGTTTTGATTTTATTTTCACTGCAGTGGATAGCATTAGAGTTTGAAGCAGGAGGGTGATGCCTTATGATTCATTTTGCTAAAGATGATTCTGGCTGCTTTCAGGATAATAGATTTTAAGAGGCCAAGAATGGGAGCAGAAAAACGAACTGAGGAGGTAATTGCAGTAGATCAGGAGAGGCATGGTGATGGCTTAGTCTATGTGTACGGTACTAGGGATAGACGTGGAAGGAATCAGCTATGTATACAGGGTAGCTAACAGTAGTACTGCTGTCTTCTATTACTTTACTGAAAGGAGCAGTTAGTGATTATTTGTTTGATCAATATTGCATGTCTCTGTTTGTTTTCCTGAGAAACCACTTTGAAGATATCAATACACAATACAACAACCATTGTTAATTTCCTACCACTTTGTAACTCTGTATTGTTTGTATTGTTCTTATGCTATGTTGTAAGTGGAGGTCTGTTTGTTAATATGTTTTCTTCTTTTATTTTTAAAATAAATTTTTAAAAATGTTAGGCTACTAATCAGCTGTTAGGTCAAAATAAAAAAAAATCAGCTCTGTAGAGCCAACTGGACTGAGTTATGCACTGGATATGGGAAGAGGAGGGAGAATCCAGTATGGTATCTAGGCTTTGGGAGCCAAAGAGCTGAATGGATCATTTTACCATTTACTATCAGAGAAAAACAGATCTGAGGATGAAATACAGGCATTCATAATGAACCTAACTAATTTCCAACTGGACAATTCAGTTCTATAACAGAACTAAGTATTGTGTTTGTTTTACTTTCTCCAGAGACCTCAATCTACTGCCTCCCACTTCTGCAGCAGGTTTATATATGACAGATTCACACACAAAATCCTCCAACAAAAACAAACGCATGAGACAATGGCATAGCAGGAAATTAGAGTGGTTTCCAAACTACTCCATGCATGGAGAGCTGGTTTTGTGTCTGACAAGCAATAAGGCACTTTGAAAAATCATATTAGATGAGATCTTGTCAATGGGAGGTTTTGCTATCAAGAAATGTAATGAGGCTTAAAGAAAACTGATAATCCATTAGCATTCCTGAACATGCCCTCACTTCGCTTTGTGGTAATTATTGAGTAGCTACAGACCAGCTCAGAAATATAGTGACAAGATAGACTGCCACATCTATCAAATCCCAACAGCTATAATCATCTAATGAATGCTGCATAAATCAAACAGCAGAAAATAATAATAATGTCTTTGCTTCCCCGTGAGTCTTTCAGTAAGGTTTTCAAAGCCAATAATGAGTAGATTTGCTAGAAAGTTTGCTTCCCTGTAGGGAGCAAGGCTACAGTTGTCCGAAAGTTGTAGGACAATGGTGTTCCATAGACACAAGGTCAAAGGGGACAAAAGGGAAGACAGTCTTTCAGCTGAGGAGAAAGTAATCCTTCAGCTTAATCTACCAGGGCAGAAAGAAGTGAAGAGCAACCAGTTTCACTGGAGCAAGTCCCAGCTCAAATTCTCCTGACTTAACTGTGAACAAACATTTTCTATTGTCTGAAGTTTTCCCTCGATAACAAAAATGGGAGTGCTGAAGTAGACCTTATATTCCTAAGTTGTTAGAATCATTAAACTGCATCATATTCTAAAAATACTCAAATTCTTGAAAATAGAGAGGATTTTTTAAGAAAAAATCATAGTTCTTTTTCATTCCTAGCAATCTTAGAAAAAGATGTGCCACTGAATCACAGAAAACCTTTGAAACAAAAATTTTGCATGTCCATTCCCCCAATTTATTTTGTTCTCTGTGACCTGAGTACTGAAGCCCTTAATTTATATCACACTGGAACAGGTATGTGAATTGTGGACTTAGGAGCAATAGTTTTGTAAATCCCTATTACAGATTTGCTGCCTAGTATGGGCTACACGTTGACCTGATTGCTTCTTTCTCTACATTGGCAAAGACTGGTTTCTCAGAGAACCTGATCAGGCACTGACAGAGGGTGATGCAAAGAGGCCCAGACATCAAGTGAGAGGATGGAACCCGCAATATCTCTGTGCCAGTGATGGAACATATGCTACCACTGCATAAGCAGAGGCCCTCAAACATGAGTTCCGGGCCCTACCTTCTGAATTATGCTCTTCTGTGGTCCTGGGGGACCTGGCACATCTGGCCTGGTTTAGTCACTGTGCCTAGATGGACTCCACTCACTCACCCAATCAGCAGTCTTCTCTTGCTTTCTTTTTGGAGCTTGCCAATCTGTTTTTAAAAATTAATTATGTGTATTGCTACATTTCAGGTATAGATATATATAATGTCACATTCGTTATAGGAAATTTGAACCTGTGAATGATATAACAAGATTCATTTTCTTCCCATCACTCTGTCCTCCTTTCAACCCTCTTTCTCTCTTTATTTACAAAAGGTTTGTTTCTATGTTTTCGCTTTTCTCTCATTATTTTTTTCTTTTCCCTTCCTTTCTTTCCACCCCTTTCTTGCTTTCTGCTATGCTTGTTTAACCAGTACAGATGTTTTCATGTTATTTCTGCTGACAGCATAGTGTTATACTAGCCATTCTGACTAGGCCTCAATTCTCTGCCTCTGTCTTGCGAGTCCTCTCTTCTTGGGTCATTAGATCCTATTTCTCTTATCCACTCCCCAGTCATAGAGCCCTGTTCAAACATGCTGCTCCTCTAGGCCACTTTGCTGCAGCCATACTTACGGAGTCTGTGTCACCACAGCATAGGTACTCCCGCTTCATGCTCCATCAGCAGGACTAGAGTTTTGCTCTGGATTGACCAGCTCACATCAGCAGACTTCTCACACTCTTCTCAGACATTGCCTTTGTGTCTTGGTTATTTTTCTCTTGTTGCTGAGACAAAACACCTGACATCCAGAATTAAGGAAGGAAAGGTTTATTTAGCTTACAGCTTGTGGAGGTTTCAGTCCATACTCGGCTGGCTCCAAGGCAGAGTGGCGCACAGCAGAGGGCAACAGTTCATGGCAGCAGAAAACAGCAAAAGCAACAAGAGTCGCAGCCTCTTTCCCTCCCTTACATTATATGAAAATTACCTATCCCGGGACAGGTACAGCATTCACACTCACGAATCAATCATAAACTCTAGAAGCCCACCCCATGACTGCATGAGACTGCAGAGGGACAAACCATGACACTTTAGAACTGCCACTCACTCCAGGAAGAGTCACCATGCCAGTCAGGGAAGCCTTTGTGGCTCCGGCCTGAGTAGGGCCCCTCCATCGCTAGCTTTGCACAGGGAAGTCAGCATGGGATGTCAAAAGATATTACTCAAAAATCTAACTTCGGGGAAAGTTTTTCTGACTGTTTTACTACTTTTTCTGAAATGCTTTTCTGAGAATTGCCTTGCAAACAAATCGTTCTCATTATTTCAGAGAAACGCCTCTTCTATGATAGAAATAAAGTGTCTCAGCTTTCTCAGCCCACATCTCCCTTCGCACTTTTCTCATAAGCACGGGAAAATGTGGATTTGAAGGTCAACTCAATGCATTATCAATTCTCAGACATCCCATCATCATTGTTCAACAAGCTTGCATTGTATTTAAAATAGTTAATGAAATGCTAATTTGATCATGGTCATTCCTTTTATAGAATTGAGCTGAGCAACGCAGCGAATTTAGCACTGTTAAAAATATTATTCAAAGCTCCAGATAATAACAAAGGCATAAGCAGAGACTGCAAAGAGCTATAGCACCATCCAAACTAATGCCTTTGAGATAACGAGATTTCCTGCAGAGTATTCAACTGGAAGACATACTCAGGGAGTGAGGCAGCAAGCACCACTTACATCGCCATGGGGAGCAGGTGGCGTTGCCAGTCACATTTCAGTCACTCCTCCTTTTGTGCAGAATGCAACAATCAGTAAAGTACATTGACCATTAAGCTTGGCGCCATTAAATTTTTCTACTCATTAAACGAGATGATGATAACAACGCAGGGCAATGTCCTGTGCCTGAGGCACCTGCAACTCTTCACCCTCTGCCCACTTCATTTCACTCATGTAAAATGCAAACAATGCAAAATGTGATCTCCTGAGTTCTTCCCACATAAGATTTGTGTGTGTATGTGTATGTGTGTGTCCATTGTCTGGCCATGGAGCAGCCTTAAAACTTCAGCTTATCTCTCTAAATTGGATGCAGACATACCCTCAGATTACTCTTGTCAATGTGTCCCAAGTTATAAAACTTGTTCCTAAAAATTGTTAAACTTTTACTATATGTAATAGTAATATCTATTACATTGATCAACTTTTTTAGAAAATTACTGTTCCATTGAATTTTTAGCAGGCACCTGCTGCCCCAGCCCTCTGAGACTGATCTAGCTAGTTCCTTCACAGGACAACACTCCCAACTTGAAGACAGAGCTCCTCATCTCCAGAGAGAACTGCAAGGAGACAAGGTCCCTGCAAAAGTCCAGCCTGCTCCTTGGATCTACATTCTTGCAAGAACTGAAAGAAGTTCTATAATCCATCACAACCCTTCATTTTATGGCAAAGAAACTAAGCCTCAGAAGCAGAAGTAATGTGGCTAGAACACTATGAGTAGGACACAGCTGGCTGGATGAGACAGATCTGAGCTTGAGTGAGAGCTAGCTAGTTGTATGACCAGTCAGATCACTCACATATTACATGCTTCACTTTGCTCATTTGTACAAGGGTGAAACTACTGATTTCCTACATTTTTATAAAGACGGATAAGAAACTGAAAATAAGCATGTAGTAGGGTGCTTAGTAAACCTGAAACACTCAGTAAAGGGCAAGCACATCTGTTGCAGTGTTTTGAGAACAAACCTCTGCCTCCTGCTCTCTTTGATCCCCTAACAGGAGACTTTGTTTCACAGATCCAGAAGAAAAAGATAAAAGAAAAATGCCACAGTCTGAAGTGTCAACAATGGTTGATTTTCCTGAGATAAAAAAAATCTAACAAAGGAAGAGCAATGGCTAGAAATTGATATAAATAAGCAGTCGGAGCATGAAGTTTGCTGACGGATTATTGTAATTGCAGAAGTTGCTGGAGGAGACATCAGGATAACTTGACACAAGCAGATGCAGAGCCTGTGAGAGCTGGGAGAAGTGGAGCATAGGACCAGCAGAATGTGAAGACAGATGGCTGTCCTGAAATGCGATTTGAGGAGGAAGGTGGGGAGGAATGTCCCCAAACAGGCAGGCCAGGCTGGTGACATCAGTTGACAGCTCTTGATGAAAGAGAAAAACTGTATAAGAGAAATTGTTATTTTTAAAGCATTGTTCATTTGAAACTGCCTGATTCTATAACTGCTTCATGGCTTTGTAATTACTTTCTTGACCCCCGTAACCACAAGAGCGTAACTGAACATACAGGTCTGATTGTACCATTGTACCAAGCTTCATAAACTGAGGATCACTAATCTACCCTTGTAATCAGTGATGTCACCCTGCTAGCTAATCAGAAGAACTGCCAGGCTGTTTTGTCTCACCTTTGTACCTCCTTTATCCCTGCTGCTTGGGACTCCTATAAAAGCTCTAGACCACCAGAGATTGGGGCCTGATATTCTGGGAATGATCCTGCTCAGTGCTCACTGATGTAAATAAATCTGCCTCTAATTCCTGGGTGTTGTTTCATGGTTTCTCCTTGCTGTTGCACAGAGACCTCAAATGTAGAACTGGAGAAAGGATAAGCAATAGAAGGCAGAGTTTATTTCACTCCTAAAAGAGTGCAAAGCTTCCAGGGCTTGTGTAAACATTCCTTTGGAAAAATGTCTAGCTGCTTTTGGCTGAAAAATGACCCCCACCCCTCAGACAAGATCACCCTCCTGTCATGGGGCTGGGAGAACATATTTGAAATACCAACAGGGAAAGGGCCCACCTATGGAAGTATCCCAAAGGGACAATAAGCCTTGATCTTAGGTAACTCAAATTTTACAACCAGACCCCCTTCCTCATCCCAAGTAGACAGAAATCCATGTACTTTCCAGACAGCCTGAGTGTAACCAAGGCAGAGGCTGAATTTACCAGACCAGCAGGAGATGAGGCTTGGCCAGAAGATGCAAGCAAAAGATACCATTTAGAGAGCATAGACCTGTGTGGGAGCAGCAGACAGGAGGTCTTGGTACTAAAGTGCCCTGAACTCCTTGTATAGGAGGGAGCAATGCTTCTAAGTCCCCCAAATGATAGGATGGTCTCTGAGTCAGATGTGAGACTAATTCGGCAGGGGGCTGGTTTGAACATGCATGGAGCATCAAGGATAAGAGCTGCCAGGATTAGAGACAGGGACCCAGGTAGGGAATGCAACTTGTTCAAACTCTGGTTCTTTGCAGTACATCGTGCAACAATCCTTGTCATGTGTCTGTCTGGCCTACTGTATTACAAAATACTTAAGGCAAGCATTTAGAAAGTCAATAGCATCCCCTCTAGAGCTATGCAGCATGGTTTCAGTACAGTCTCAATTTTTAGCTCTAACAGTTACTAACTGTGTGCTATCAGGCAAGCTTCTTGACCTATGTTTCAGTTTTCTCATATCTGAACTGGGGACCATACCAGTCCTTTTATTTTAGGATTAGAGATTAAATTATTTAACAACACAGTTAGAACAATATGTATCATCTAATAAATGCTGCCTAATTTTTTTAACCCCAAACCTCTTTACTCTGATCCTGGAGTGATGTCCGTATCCAGGATTTGATAAAAAGTGAAAAAAAATCAAATGATCAGATTGAGGGCACTAACCAAGCAGCAGCCAGAAACCCAAGGTTGTGGTCCAGTCTCTGACCTCAGCTTGAACCAAAACACCAGCACCAAAGGAACTGAACTGGGAGGATGGCCCCAGAGTTCAGTTATGGATGTAGCAGAGCAGTCAGTATAAAATAAGAGAACATACATATGTTTGATGCTATGCATCTCATGAATTAGTCCATCCATCCCGTCAGGCTACCATGAGAGACAGTGGCTGCTGGTTTGCCAGCTCCTACCCCACTCAACTATCTTTTCCTTATCAGTTCATCTGAGCGAGGGTGCAGATAGAATCTCAAGGGCACTGGGAGGAGAATATCTGCCTTGGAAACACAGAATGCATTCACAACAGAGGATAAATCTGGAAAATGAGTAAATTAAATGTCAGTAAATACTGGAGCACAAAGACAAAAGGAAACCTTGCTCTTCATCCTCCTGCTACTGAAAGCAAGCTCTCCCCTTGCCTTGAAGAATGTGTCCTCTGTTCCCCCTCCCCGTGCCTTGTGTGCTTACCTTCTCCAGCCTTCCTTTATTTTCCTCTCTCTCAACATACATCCACAACACCAACCACCCACCAACACCCACACACATGGATTTATTCATTGGACCTATTTCCTAGTGGACAAAGCCTCAGCTTCTTCTCTGTATTAAATGGAAACCAAGGCCCTCACTTTATGGAACCCTGGTCTGCATAAAAATGGTTTGCATGAAAAGGTATCTGTGTCATACAAATACAGCAAAAGCCATTTAAAATTGTCCTGTTGGGCCAGGGATATAGCTCAGTGGCACAGCACCCGCCTGGCTAGCACGAGGTCCTGAGTTTGAGTCCCAATACTGAAACAATAAAAAATTTTTTTAAAAATAAAAATTGTACTCTTTACATAGCCAATGGTTAGCTTTTATTTATTTATTTTTTGGCATAAACATCTCCAAGGAATTATTTCAGTGATTTTGCCTAAAACTGAGAAGGTTCAACTGTATCTTGAATCTGAGTACCTACATCTTTATATTATCTGAGTCAACATAAAACACTTTTACTGTGTCTTACACTGGTAATCATTGTATGAGTGAACGCTAATATGTATGTGGAAAGACCAGGCTGACAGTGTAAAGGAAAATCCTGAATTAGAGGTTCCCGAGCAGACTCTAGATCCAATTCTACTATTTTTTTTTCCTTGTTTTAAGATGTAATCTCTATTTACTCTGCCTACTTTGTACATACTGTGTTGTTGAGTTAAACTAGAGATATTAGTGGATGAAAATGACTTATAAACTGTAGCACCCTTCACGCCTTTTAGGGGTAATTAATAGTATGTATCTGTCTATGTTGATATGCCCCTGTCCATTTCTTTTCGAATATTTCTATTTCTCATTTCCTTTTTCTTTTTGACCATTGGAATAAACAAAATATAAGTCAGGGTAACTAACCAATTTCTAGACAGTGTTTATAATATTTGCTTTCACATGTACAATGAAATCACTTAAGGTTAAAAATTGGATCCATACACACATACACACATGCACACACAATTTTTAAATTCAGATACCTGCTATTTTAAACTGTGTAATCTTTGCCTTAGAGTGTTTATTCTGACCTACCATGTAATTGGACTTTATCAGCTGAGTTGAAAATAAGACTTATCCTTTAAGAGGATTAGAAAGATTATCTAAGCCTCTGTTTCATAACCTGAATGTTGAAATCTGTATTGCATTTTCAGTGCTGAGCTTACAGGGATCTTTCACTGCCCATCAGAATGGCTTCCTGGAGATTCTCAATTTGTAGTGGAGTCAGCTTGTACTCAGTAAACCTGTTAGAACTTATGCTGGTTTCTTTTTCTAAGGTAAATGAATATAATTCAGGGTTGAATGATAAATATGTGATTGTCGTCAAGGGTTGTTGACATGACCCAAGCCTTAACATGTAGTATGATTGGATTAGGTAACTAAACACCCAGGTTTCATCTGAGTGCATTCCTTAGCTGCATAGATCACATGCATTTCCTAAACTTTGAGGAGTTGATCATCTGTGATATAGAAGTGGGAGTATAAGCTACTTCTCCAGGTTTGCTGTGAGACATACTATCTATTGTTAAGACACTAGGCCCTATAGACAAATCCAAAAGTTATTGACTTAGTACACACACTAATAAAGCAAATGAGTGCTTTGTAAATTATCTTATTTGAAGAACGAATAATCATGATGCATAATTCAGTTTTTAGGGAAAGTGAGGATAAGTATTAATCAGTCTCTGTCTTGACATCTGCTCAGTAGACTATTCCTTGAGAAGCAGCATGCTCTCAGTTTTCTCCAGCTTTATGTGTGGATCAAGGACATACATTCCTTTTGAGATCTTTTTCATGCATTTCATGTGTTGAGGATAAGAGATGCCTATTCACAAAATTACAAAAACAAGTGATGTTTCCTGAAGCTTGAACAAGGCAGCAGTCATAGTGGTTCTTGCTGAAGCATTCTCCTGATTCTGCCTGGATTTTAAAGAGTGCATATGCTGAAGATTTTATCCTTAGATGGATTTGGGTTGGCAATGCAACTGGACAGTTTGGCTTTCTGAAAGGGTCTCTCCTGGATATGTTTTCTGTCCTCTGTGTCAGCAAAATACCCAGTCACTGTCACCTCTGCTAAAGGTTATAAGAAGCTGCTTTTCTGCAGGAGCCATAGGACAGCTCCCTCCAAGAACTTCCCCTCTGGTGCTGTATCTGCTTGTTTTGCTCTTCCCAGCCACTCTGCCAGGCCTAGATTCTGCACTGTGCCTGGCTTGGTCTATGTTGCTCTCACGGAGTTTACTTTGGGAAGGAAGCCTGTGGCCAAGGGTGGTCTGTTGGTTGGGTGGCAAATGTCTACCCAGGTGCAAGCATAGATAACACAAGAAAGTGACAGGCAGGGAATTTGTTAAAAAATAAACCTGTCACTTTTCTTTCAGCTTATCTTGGATCCCTTTTAGTTATTTCTTTCTACCTCCCCCACCTCACTCCCGAAAGGAGAACGCAGTTTAGTGGATTATACACACTTTGGGAAGCAAGAGAACTGCATTTAAATCCCGGCTCTATGCATTACCAGCTCTGCCACCGTGGATAATTCCTCCAAGTTCTAAGTCTGAAATTCTTCACCCACAAAATGTCAATGGTAAAGATTAAATACAAACACATAGTAAAACCTCCTGGGCCGTGATAAGAACTCAATAAAGCTTAAAACAACAATAAAAAAGTGATCCTCCAGAAACCCGTCATTAGAGTCTAACGACCCTTTTTACACGCAGAAATAATAGGAGAGCAGCTCGCCCACTGTCCATAAGAGGTGGACTATGCTGGCATCAGCCCTTTGGAAACAGACTGATCGATGGAGCCAGTGATCAGGAAAATTGAATTCCACCAAGTACACACCGCTGTCTGCCTAGCATCATCATATTTCAATGAAGCAAAATTGTAAATAGTGGGAGGCGTTTCTGATGAGCTATGTGCTTGGGAGTAGGGGATTTTGAAATGCCATTTTGAGCTCAAATTAATCAAATTTTGAATAACTGAGTTTGGAGAAACAAGTTCAATAGCATCTAAGTGGTTATTGGAGGAGAATTTATTCTGAGTCACAAAATAGCACTAAACAATAATGTCTCTTTGGTGCTTCTATTGACCTTAGGAGCAAGGCCTATGTTATATTCTTTCTGTATTATTCATTCTCCAGACATTTATCAAATGCATCCTATGTGCCAAGAACTGTGTTAGGCAGTAGGAAATCTCAGAGGGAGGAAGAAGAGCCCTAACCTCAGCAAAGTCCCAGCTCAGAGGGTACAGAGGATGGTTCAAAAGAACCCAGATGTCAGATGAAGCCTTTTTGCTAGTAAGAGATCTGGTGAAACCTGGCCTTCACCCACATTCCATGACCTGTGCTATTCCAAAGTCTTCCAGAAAATAGAAAGCTACAAAATATAAGATGAGCCAGGATTTCTGCTGGAGGCCTTGCTTACTTCTTGTTTCTGTGCAAGTGTTCCTGTGGCTTATCCTTCTCTACACAGACCCTTCAGCAGTGAAGTTCACTCTTATCACACATTTTGTTAGGACTTTATAGACTTTATTTTTTAGGACTTTGAGGGAATCACAGTGTGTGTATGTTACAGAATGGATAACTTCCTTTCTTCTCTCTGGAACACTAAGCAATTCCTCTTTGATTTTGAGCAGAAGGAATTTCATTGCTCTTAGTTGCTTTGAGTATAAACCTTTATCTAAAGCACTGATTTTTTTCCTAAATAAGTACAGTTCCCTTTCTACAAAAAGTATGAATGACTGTTGTAACATCTTCCCCTCTCTACGCTTACTTACTTGATCACACTGGTGAAATACCTGAACATCTGCTGTTGGTCCTACCAGAGAGATCAACAATAAAGAGTCTGTCTACCTTGGCCTGGGTTACTCAGGGTAGCTTCACTGGGGCCAAGAATTCGCATGAGTTTGGGCAAGATAAGTAGGCAAGAATGGGGCAAAGGTGGTGGCAAGAGGAAATGGTGAAGATGCTTCAAAGGCAATGGCAGGTTTCCATTTCATTATCTTCTCTCAAGGCAAAGTGGAGCTGCTCCAGAGCCGCCACATGCTGCACCTTGCAAATCTGGACAGGGTGGTGAGTGACCCATTAGTACACACTAAATGGAGTCTGGTAACAGGTGACAGTGTAAATGACAACAAAACCCAGAAGTTCGTTGAGTTAATTCAGCCAAAAATTTCAGAAAAGAGAAAGCTACAAAATATAAGATGAGCCAGAAACTAGATTGGAGGAGACCTGATGAGATTTTGGGAAAGTGGATCTAAAACAGGGTTGGTAAATTTGGCTGCATGCTGAAATCACCCAACAAGCTTTCCAAATTCCATGCCTGTGTCCTCCTGGACAGCCTGACTTAATTGGTCTGGGGTGTGATTTGGGTACCAGGGTGAGTGAAAGCTCTCAAATGAATTCTAACACTATACCAAAGTTGAGAACTGCTCTTCTAGGAATATCTGGTGGTGATCCCAATGGAGTGGTAGTTGCTTATTGGAAGCATCTGCTCAACTGTACTTGCATTTGGGAGGCTAAGAAAGAGGAGCCAAACAATCTTGTTCAGACTAGAAAACACCCCATGAACCAAAAAGTCAGGTTTTCCACTAGAATATCATTCCACAGAAGTATTTTTCAAAGTATGATCATTAAATCGCCCAAGGATGCTGATTAAAATGCATACTTCAGGACCACACCTCAGAGCATCATGAAGTAGCCTGGGTCTCAGAACCCATATAGTTAACAAACTCTACAGGAGATTCTTATGCATATCAGAGCTTAATAATGATTTCTATAGCACATTAGTATAATTTATATCATGGAGTCTAATTAATGGCACCAGCAAATGTAATGCTATTTTCAGCTGAACGTATTCCATATCCAAATGTTATAGAAATAGATTATCTATCTTAGCCTCAGATGCACACACTGAAGTAGGCATTGTTATCGTTGCTTTATAGATGAGTAAACAGAAAATCAGAGAATTTAAGTAACTTACCCAGAATCATGGATCCAGTGTAAGTGATAAAACCAGCCTTCAAAATGCCATGTAAATCCAAAGCCTTAATATTTTTACTCATGGGCCTATGCATATCTCTGTCAGTAAGACCCTAATCAGCACAGGTGGGATTTCTGATTGAGTAACACATTGGTGTCCCAGGAGTGTGATACATCCTGATTCCACTTATATACACTTAGTCTGTAATAACCCTTATGTTCATATCAGTATATAAGGCCTGTGTATATTTACTCTCTGGTGTGTTTTGGACAAGATAAATGCTTACCGAGCGTCTGCTAAAAATGCAGACAGGTAGATGCTTCCAAGTCATTTGGATTTTTCTGAAAGGGCCCATCTCTTCCCCTAGCTAAGGAAAACCAGCAATCTGCTTTCATTTCAAGGTAATAAGTTCTTCATAAATGTACACAGCAACCCAGGACACACCAGCAGATGCTCTGGAGTCCCGGCTTATTTGCGGGAGAACCCAGCCCAGGTACAACGGCTGCAGAATACTCTCACCTGTGACAGTGGGGCAGTGGTTGTCTTCCAGCTTTAGTATGCAGCCACATTCCACCTTCCCCTTTTTTAATGATCTTTATGTCTTTGTGGGAGGCCAAATCTTGCCCTCCCACCCCTCTGTTCTATCCTCTCCTCCAGGACAGAGACCCCATCTTTTATGTGGAGCTTTTTCCCAGACACCTTGCCTACCTGCTATGACCCTGCTACCATCAGTTGTCTAAATGATGCCTTTTACCCTCCACCTCTAGCGAATAGAAAGAACTCAGAATGTGGTGTCAGAAGATATACTTGTGAGTTCGTTCTGCAGCGGTAGTTTGGGCAAATCATGTTGCTCAACTCACAGAAGCATTTACTTAGAAATCAAAATATTAACTATATTTTCCAAATACAATTCTTTCCCCATTTGACTGAAATTTTTATATAAATTGAAATGGGATCAACCATACTCCTGACCCTGAATCTGTCTATCTCATTAGCAACATATTATATTCAGGCTCTTCTTAGAGGGATGTCTCATTGCTGAGACACAACGCCTGCTGCCCACAACTTAAAGGTAGAGAAGTTTATTTGGACTTACAGTTTTGGAAGTGTCAGTACATGTTTGATGGGCTTTAACACAGGAACAGAGTGGTAGAGGCCCGGGGTAGAGGAATTCTGCTCATGTCATGGCACCAGGAAGCAGAGAGGGAAGGAGGAGCTGGAGAAGGAGATACACCCTTCCACATGACACACCCAATGACCTTCCTCTTCCAAAAGACCCAGCCTCCTAACAGTATGTCAGTTATCTTTCCCACATAATCCAGTCACCTTCAGAAACACCCGCAGATGAACGGGTGAGGCCCTTGGGAGACACTCTTTATCTAAACCGTAATAATGAGGTAATGGTTTTGCTCTTCTCATAAACTCATTACAGCTTTATCAGATCAGTAAACTTTCCTGCCTTTATGGGGTTGGAGGTCTGTGAAGGAGCATGCCCTCTCCAGCTACTCCTACCTTCCTACATAGGTGAATTTACTAATTGTCCAAAGCAGAACATTTGATGAGCCTAGTTTACCTGTGGCATTTATTACTGTATTTTGTTCAGGCAGGAGTCTTTGCTGTATTCTCTTTTCCTTTATTTGCCTAAATCTCATGGGAAAAGCCTGGGTACAGGTCAGATTAGTGAGCTTTGTAAGTCTCCAGCTTCTTCTCAGGACTGATTAGGTAAACGGGCTCAGTTCTACTTATTTCTCTCCTCAGGGGTATTTCTGAATGCGTGGGTCCTGAGACACGGAGATGGCACTTGGGAAGGCTTAAGTCATGTTCAGCTCATCAGCTTTTACCAGACAACCCTTATCAGATTATCAGACCTTAGCTTCAGTGACCAAGTGGCAGTTTTATTCTTAGGCTGCTATAATTTACTGTGTATTTAGCAACCCTAAAGGATCTTGTGTTAAATGTAAGAGTCAGGCATCTCTGGGGCATGGACCAAACATGACACCATTTTGCAAAAAAGGGTTTCATCTAACCATGCCCATATATTTTCATCCACTAAGCACTGAAGGCCCATTTGTGCTATAGACTCTCAATCCTACTCCTTTTAGAATCTTCCCCATGTCCAGCTGCGCAGACAGTGCCCAGCATGTAGCAAGGATTCAACTGTACTTGATGAGTTAAACAATGCCTGAACCCATTAGCAACTCTGGTGAACACAACATCATGCACACACGCACACACACACACACACACACACACACACACTGTCAAAGGACAAAATAAAAAATATTGATGCTAAGAGAATTTGGTCTTTATGTTGTCATTTCCTAACTCACTGATTTTGGCTGATTAAAATCATGAGGAATCCAAAAGTGGAAGAATTCGTCATGTTTGACGCTGGTACATTTTAACCAATTTAAAAAATTGTTTCTGCATCAGCAACATGGCCAATTTACATGTACTTCACTAATGAGGAAGCAAAGATGCAGACACTGAACGTGAGAAGGAGAACAGCCATGACAGAGGAAGAGGAGGGGCCATGCAAAAAGGGGAAGAAGAGGAGGAAAGGGGAGGAGGAAACTAAGACACTGAAAAAGAGACAGAATAATGAAAGAAAAGACAAGAAAGTAGGTAAAGTGCTGTCCTCATTCAAACTTACAATATGAGAACAGTCAAGGAATTTTAGATTTCCAATGTGTGGAAGAAAAAACTAGGGCTAAAGAGATAACATGCTGTCCAAGGCCACTCATGGTACAGGACGGACCACAGGTCTCCTGGTTACACTGTGTGACTTCCTAAATCAAACTAGTGCCCTGGGACATTACAACTTTCTTTACAGGGTGATCAATTCCCTACATACACTGAGTGCACAGAAATTGTTCGTGCAATGGACAATACATCACAACATGCTTCTATATTCTGAAACAATACATAACAATACATATTCTGAAACCATTTGTATTGTTGACCTATGGCTTTCATTTTTTAGAAAGAAGAAGATTTTTAAATTTTTAAATTTTATTTCAAAGATAAAAAAACAGTAACACAATAACAACAAAAGCAAAAATAAAACAACACAAAAACAATAAAAACAATACAAAATTTCAAAACAAGATGATAGGAAATTAACAATGTTTGTTATATTACATGTTGTTACTTTCTTTTTATTTTTATTTTAAAAAATAAAAGCACAAAAACATATTAACAAACAGACACAAATTAGCATAAGAAATAGTACAATCAAAACTGATTTATAGACAAGGTGACATGGACTCAACAATGGTTGTTGCTTTACCTATTGATATCTTCAAAGTGTATATACATGAACACAGATACAGACATGCAAAATTGGTCAGACAATTAATCATCTCAACAACAG